>JALNQF010000399.1:0-35432 GCA_028456385.1 Ophiosphaerella korrae | reverse complement strand
AAACGTTTCTAAATAGTATAATATATTAGGACTTAAATAATAAAGATAAAGATTAAAAAAATAATAGAGGTAAGAAAGGAGCTTAGTAAGACGCTACTTAGTTACTAAGCTTTAGAGAAGGACTTACTAAAAGCTAAATTAGAGGTCTTAGTATTATTAGTTTACATGTTATTATATACTTACTTATAGGATACTATTAAGTAGAGCCTCTTAATATCTTTATACTTTATTGTACTAGTATAAGTAATATAAGAAAAAAACCCTCTCTTACTAGTTGCGCTAAATTAAATAAAGTATTACCTAGTGTAGACTAGTAAATATCTACTATTAGATTTATTAGTCTCTAGTACTACGGCTCGCTCTAGTGTATAGCCTACAATACTATATCTTTAGTACTATCTTAGTAATAGGTTTATAGGTAAATAGACATATTATAGTCTAAAATAGTAGTATACAAAGCTTTAGTTCTAGTTAAAGTATTTAATCGCTTATATAGTATAAAAGTAAAAGAAAACTAACTATATCTAGAAACTAGTAGATACCTAGATCTTAAAAAAGAGTGCACTAATAGGCGAGGATCGTAAGGCCTTGCTAAAGGCCCTTAATATTGTTAAAACTATTGTATAAGAGAATACATAGACAAGTACTTATATATTACGAAGTATAACGCAATAACCTATAATACTAAACTACTCTACCTAATTAAGAGCACAGGCTGTAAGAGCTCTAACCTAAAATAATACTAAGTTAAGATCGTAGTCGTTGTTTATAGGATTAGGGACTAATATAGAGTATGTAGAATCTAAATTAGGTAAAATTGAATTTGAAATAGGTAATATAAGACCTAAAATAGGTAATATAGAGCCTAAAATAGGCGATATAGGGCCTAAAATAGGAAATATACTACTAGAACTATTTAGAAGCGAAGTAGATAAGTATAGATAAATAGGCGTTCCTAAAGATAGTTTTATTAATCTCTTAGCACTTAGAGCTATAGAACACTACATAATATTAGATTACTAGTTATAACCTAACCTACTATAAGCTTATAAGGGCTATATACCTACACTATAAAATTACCTAGACGATAATAATATATTAGCTAATAATAATAAGCAAGACAAGAATTAATTTTTTACTAAATAGTTTAATAATAAATATAGAAATCTTTATTACAATCTTTATAACTAAGAGCTAAGTAAAGAGCCTAAAATTAATTTAGACTCTTTAGAAGCACGATACTATAATCTAAGTAAAGATTTTTTAGAGGATAGTACTTTTAAGCTCTACTTAGAATTTATATATTAGGAAAATCTTTATTTCTTATATAAAGAGACTAATATAGACAAATACTAAGTAGTAGATCTCTTCCTTCTACTTGTAATAGGTGTTCCTCTTTCTATAAGACTTGTCTATAGCTTACTTTATATACTAATCCCTAGTTCTATTTATATTACGTAAGTTCTTTTAGATAATAAAGATATAAGCCTAATAGAAGAAGATAAATTAGTGTAGGTATTTATAGTAATTATAGAGAGTAATAAGAGGGGACTATTACTCCTTATAGTAGGTAATACTGCTAAAAAGACTATATTTATAATAGGGACAGGCCGCTCTAAATTAATTAAGTCGCAGTTTACTAATTAGATTAAAGAGAATATTAATATAAGCTTATATCCTTTCTCTATTAAAACTATAACTAACTATTATAGCCTAGAAATATTACTTTATTAATAGAAAGTACCTTACTCTTAGTTTATATAGCTAAGACTTGCGTCTAACACTTCTCTTCTATTAAGGATATCTCTTCTCTAAAATTATAGCTACGCTTTTTAAAAGAGCTTATTAAGGATTCCCTTTTTTATAAATTACGGCTGCGCTTTTTAAAAGAGCTTATCGCGCCTTATTAATAAGAAAATATCCTAAAGTAGTAGAGAATCTCTAGTATAGTATTACTATAAAAGGCTAATATAAGAGGTATAGTAAAGCTATTAGGGCCTAATAGTTAAGCTATAGGGAGCTCTTTTTCTAACATAGGAGCTTTTAATATAAACGTATTACACTAAGTATTAGACGTAAAGCTTACTAGTTTAAAACAAAGATAATAGCTAAGAATTATCTAGTACGTAAATAAGATTAGTTTAACCTATATCCTAGACTTACTTAAGGTAGTTATAGCTAAACTACTAGAGAAATAGATACCTAAGCGTAATAAAAAACCTTATATTAATAAGCTCTTCTATATACACCTCTTCCTAGATAAGCAAGAGAGCTAAACCTATTTATCTATTACTTAAAGCTGCTATACTAAGTATTACTACTACTAGACGTATTAACTTATAGTTAATAAGCTTTAGAATAGTAAGTAAAATAGCTATTAATAGTAGTATAGAGTTTCTATTTGTAAGTAAACTATAAGCTATAAATAAAGACTATGTAAAGAATTACTAGCGACCCTAGATACTAATATAATAAATACTATATATAGAGATCTTAGTCTTATATAAAAGAACAAGAGAGCTTTAGACGTAGTAAAGGAAGATATTATATACAAGGTAAAAAAAGAATATAAGGGAAACGAAGAGAAGGCTAAGTAAAATATTACAAGATACCTAAAAGAAGGAAAGGTGCTAAATTATATACTATAAAGTACTACGAGCCTTAATACAAGTTTACTTATCTTTTTCCTTAGATTAGAATCTGCGTTACTATTATTATCTATAGATAAACTTAGAATTAAGCTAGAAGTAAAAGATTAAAACTAGTTAAACAAGCCTATTAAAATTAAAGAGTAAATATTACCTAACTATATATACATTTTCTGTAACTAAGATCTAAATAGTATTAAGGAAATAACACTACTAGAAGTAATCTAGTTTAGTAAGATTTTATAGTGTAGACTAACACTTATAAAGTATATACTACTAGTACTCCTTAATATTATTTTAAAGAATCTAATAGAAGCTCTAGACTTTAGAGATTGCGACCTAAACAAGTATAAACTTAACCTACTTAGGTTCTTCGCTTAATAGAATAAAGATAAACTACTTTGTAAGTTTATTTATATTATACTATTTCCTTATATATTTTATTTACTTCCTCTAAACTACGCTCCTAACTTGTAAATAGTACTACTATAACTTAGCCGCCTATAAATACTATATATATAATAGCACCTAGGGAATAGGTTTCTCTAAGGGTAATAGAAATTAACTTATAGTATCTTCTAGTAATATAAGAGAGTACGTAGTATAATATTAAGTAATACTATTCTCTTTATTAAGAAGGTTATATAGGATAGTTAGTACTTATAAGAGAGTAGAATCTCTTACTTATAGCTTAAGTACCTACTATAGAGCTAAAGTTAATATAAAAAGAACTCTAGAAGCTTATTATAGAACCTACTATAGAAGTAAGAAAATATTAACTAGGTCTACTTAGTTATATTGCGGCTACATATCTACTAATACCTAGAAAGCAAGGTATTAAACGACTAGCGTATCTAGCATACTAGAAAACAATTCCTATCTCCTAGGCGTATTACGATTATCTAAAACGCACGTATAATAGTTATAAGAGTAATATTATATACAAGAGAAAAAGAAAAGTATAGGTTTAATAGGAACCTATATAGGTTTACTATAACAATATTAAGGATAGAGAGAGCTTAACCTAAGTAGAAGTATACGCTAATCCTAGAGGGCTTTTACGCTACTTCTAGTAACGTATAGCTAGAGCCTAATTAGTAGCTATACTAAGTTTTTATTAAAATAATAATTTATATATACTATATATTTTTGTCTTAAAGACTTGTTTATTACTATAGTATTCTTACGACGTATTATACCTAAGCTACTTAAGAACAAGAGCTTCTATTTGCTATATATACTATAAAGAAGTAATTTACGTATAAAGCTTGCTATAGTAGCCTAAGATATAATATCTAAAGGAAGCTCTATATACTAGCAAAACTTGTAAATAGCCCTACTATAGCTTTTTAGCTTATTCTATACTTTACTATAACTAGTACTAAGAAGACTTAAGATATTTATACTGTAGAAAACTAATTTCTTGTTTTCTTAGCAATTAATATATTTAACTAAATCCTCTTAAACTAGTTATTTTGTATCTATTAGTCTATTCCTATAAATATGTAATAGACTTCTTTAAGTAATAATAATCCTAACTTTATCGCGTTTAGTCTTATATAATTGTTAAGCGTCTAAGATTACTTATAAGGTAATATTAAATATTTAGATAGCTTTTCTAATATTATAAGAGGTCCTTATAAGAGTATTATAATTATAAATAGTAAAGTTAAAAGGAACTAACTCTATATAAAGTAGAAGTAAGCCCTAAGCCCTCTTATAAATTATATCTTAAAGCGCTTTGCTAAAAGCTCCTCTAAAGGATAGAGACTTATTATAAGCCTTTTTAATTATTCTTGTTATCCTCTTAATTACTTCTTTATAATAATATTACGTAGTATTAAAGCTTAGTTTAAGATAATAACCTTTATTACTCTACTTAAAAGTATATTTCTAAGTATCTACTTCTTCTTCTTCTTCTTCTTCTTCTTCTTCTTTTTCTTCTTTTTTATTATATAATCGCCCCTCTTACGCTATATATTTAACTTATATTTTAAACTCTTTAATAGTAGTTTAAATATTACTAAGTTATAATAAGGCTTTAGCCTTATAGAGAGAGGAGTATAAAAAGAGATTAGGTATAATTACAAAGACGTTCTAGGGTTTAATATAGTTAAATACTTGTTTTAGAACTAGTAAAAGATTGTACTAATATTTCTAGTAGATAGGAAGGCTTTTATACAAGAAGATTTAGAAATTGTAGCTAGATATCTAAGCCTAGAACTATTTATTAGTAATTAGGTTAATAAGGTTGTCTTTTAAATATATATTATTTATTTTCCTTATAACTTATACTATTACTTAGTACTTTAATAAGGATAAAAGAACAAGAGAATATATATTATGTTATAAGATAACAATAATAGTATAGTTTAATTCTATAGAACTAGATATACCCTAATAAGTACTAGTAATAGTTACTCTATATTAAGGATTTATATAAAGGCTATACTATAACGTAGTTAATCTTTCTAAATTTAGGAGAAAAAAGGTTAATTTACGTTACTTAATTAAGAGATTAGATACCTTTTATTATTATAATAAGTAAATACCTCTTCTTTAGACCTAACTTATACTTGTTAGTAAAATTAGCTTTACCCTATAGATATAAATTTTAATTGTAGCTAATCTACCTATAGAAGATAAAGCTAATTTTACTACTAACTAGTGTTAAAAACTTTCTATAACTCTATAAGAACAAATTCTAGAATAGTAGATATTTATTATATTTATACACTACTAAAAATTCTATCTATAATAGTGTTTATAATATACTACTAAAATAGTACCTAATAACTTTTAATATACTCTTCTTATATTAAACCTTACGCAAGTCTTAGTACTAAGGCTATAAACGTCTACTTATATCTCCTTACTACAATCTTATTTACTATTAGTGTAGTCTAATTTACTACGTACAATCTATTTTTACAAGGTATACTAGTAATACCCCTCTATCTTATAGTAGCTACTCTACGCTTTCTCTACTTAACACTATTCTATATTTTCTCTAATTACTATATAGTATATCTATAGTAGTACATTAACTATACTAGAATAGTTATCTTTATATAGGCTACGTCGATCTTATTTATATCTATAGCCTTTAGTTACGTAAAAACAAAGTAGTAGAGATATATAGTTATTATTACTTTAGTAACTTCTATCTCTCTTATTTGCCTCTAGGATATTTAGTACTATTAGTTAGGAAGCTAGCGTAGTTAAGTTACTATACATATTATAATTAAGAGCCTATCGACACTACCTACGCTAGACTACTAGTATACTTACTCTAAGAGGAATCTAGAATATAAGCTTTTACGCGCTTTTTTAAGACTTGTAATTATTAATAGTATAGGCGATAGAATCTATACAATAGATTTTCTTAGTAACACGTTAAGAAAATACTTAAACTTACTAGATATTAGCTATTATATTATACATTTTACAGTTATTATTAGAAGACGTATATATTAATACAGTTTAATAGAGGTATACTATAAGTAGGCACTCTCTAGCTTAGGGATACTAGCCTAGTAATTAGAATAGTTAGGTCTAGTTAGCTAGCTAGTAGAATTGTGTTGCAGTTGCGTTTAGGATAAAGCTAATTTTGCTAGAAACTGTATTTGCTATTATAATAGTTACTAATATTTATTATAACCCTAGCTATCTACCTACTATTGCGCTCCTAAGCCTAATCTACAAGTTTTAATATATTTTTCTCTTCTCTTTTAATTTTAGTATTAAAAATCCTTTATACTTACTCTTTTATAGTAATATCTACCTATCTACTATAAGTCTAAGGTATAGCTTTATAGAAATTACTCTATCTTACCTAAGTAGTTATATAGACCTTAAGTAGTATACGTAAACTATAGTATACTAGATATAGCCTTCTTTTTATAGAATTAAGTATATCTAGACTCTTATTACGCGTTAGAGATTAACAAGGTAGTCCTAACTCTAGAGATTATTTATACCTACGCCTTAGGCGTATCTCTTTCTTATATTATAGTTATTTTGCGTAGCTACATTAAATAGTAATCGTAATACTATACGTATATATTATAAGGGCTTACGCTTATAGCTATAAATAAATAGTATTTAAAGAGGAATATACTATAGATTTACTATATTTAGTATAACTAGAGTTAAAGTATACTACATATATAGTAGTAGAGTATTAACAAGTCTATTACTCTTTTATATAGGGTTAAGTGCTATATAATCTAGTTACTAAATATAGCTTAGTAAGTATTAGCTATTTTATGTAATTAGCGGGTATTAGTTAGAAGTTCTATTCTATTTATTTAGGCCTATTATCTTAGACCTAGTGTTATAGTAGTAATAAGGGAAACCGAGATAGAACTAATTAGTCTACGCTTAGCTACTAACAAAGTATAAGATAAGTAGGGTAACGACTTATAAGACAATAAGTTTAACTAGGAAGCTAACTATAATATAGATACGTAACGAATTTGTAAATTCGCAATCTTAGTAAATATAAAGTTATAAAGCTATTATATAACAAATTTGTAAATTTGCGATCTTAGTAAATACGGAGTAACAAAGCTGCTAAGATATTATTACTATATAGTTAGTAGAGATATACATTATTAAGATAGTATTAGCAATTTAATTATTAACTACAAGCGACAATACAAAGACAGTTGCAAAACATCTTCTATTATTTATAGCCTATTATAGATTACTATACAAGCTTTTGTTATTACCTTACAATCTACTAATACCTATCTAGGCTATTAGGAAGTCGACTCTAGTAAGCTAGTAATACCTTACTAATTTAGTTATTGCGAGAAGCGAAGCGTAAGTAGCGTATAGTCTAGCTAACACGATAGTAGAAAGTTTAACAAGTAAAGCCCCTAGGAGTAGTTATAAGTTAGATAGTACTATATAGGAAACAATTAAGGACTATATAAACAAACTAATTAATAATAAAGAAGATATAAAGATAGTAATTAAAGCACTAGAAACGTAGAATAGGGAACTACAAGACTACTTAAAATAGAATAAAGTATAAATTAAAGCTATTATCGAAGGCTAGAACTAGATAGAGCTAATTACCTAATGACTAGAAATAAGTGTAACAAAGAAACTACCTAAGATACCTGTTCTTAAAAAGTTTAATAGAATAAGGGAAAAATTAAGACCCTTTATAGTGTTAGTATAACTCTAGATAGATGTACAAGTACTATACTTTGATATAGAAGAAAAGAAGGTAATATATATTAGACTACACCTTGAAGAAGACGTAATAAGATAGTACGAGCCTTACTAGATAGATTATACAACGTATTCTCTAATAACCTAAAAGGATAAAACTAGAGCTATTTTTAGAAGCTATAAATACTTTACTAAACGAATAAGAGTAGTATTTAGAGATATAGATATTACTTAATAAGCTAAAGAGAAACTTAAAAGGCTTATATAAAACAAGAGTGTTCTAGAATATATATTATAATTTAAATAACTAAGCTAAAACATAGAATAGAATAAATTAGCCCTTATGTTACAATTTAAATAAGGGCTAAATGTAAAAATTCGATACGAAATAATATATATAGAGAAACCTAGGATACTAGAAGCTCTAAAACAATAGGTAATCTAAATTAACAACGACCTTTGAGAATAGAAAAAGAACAAGTATAGTAGCTAAACTAGAAACTAGGATACTAGAGACCCTATAATCCTTAACGTAAATAAAGATAGAAAGAGAAAGAAGAATAAAGACTTTACGTGTTTTAACTATAGTAAAAAAGGCTACTACGCGAAAGACTACTAATTAAAGAAGAAAAAGAATATAGTATATTATAAATATAGGAAACTAGGATACTACGTAAAAGACTATAAAAGTAAGGACTATAAAAAAGATAAGGAAACTTAGTTAAAGATAATAGAGAAAAAGAAAGAAATACTACAAGTATAGGCTAAACCTTAAGAAAAGGTAGCTAGGAGTAAAGAAATATAATATATAATACTCTATTATACCTTTTATTATAAAGATAACTACTATATATATCTTTCTAGTAAATAGAGAGTAAGATAGTTCCTATAAAAGTATAGAGTAGTAGTAATAAAGGAAAAGATAAAAGTATAGCTAGAAGAAATAGCGTATGTAATAGACCTACTAATAGAAGACTTAGAAAGAGAAGAGCCCTAGACCTTATTAATCTAGGCCGAAGGACTAGTACTAGATAAAGAGACTACTATAGCTTCTTCTAAAAGACTATAAGAAAGTAAAAGATAGAAAAGTATAAGAGGTATAAAATACGCCTAGCTAGATATATACAGCTATAATAGCTGTACGATAATAGATATAGAGGAACAAAACAAAGAATAGAAATTCGTTTAGAAATACTTACTAGTTATAAGTATAGAGGAAGCGTATAAAGACTAGAAAGAACGTAATCTTAAAGAAATAAAGTTTATACTATTTTAAGAATAGATAAAGTAATATATAGTTATAGTAAGAAGAATACCTATATAAAGAGAATAGTAGTTCCTTGTAAGAAAAACGCGATAGATTAATAAAGCCTATACACTACAAGTACTAATAGTATACTACGTCCTAATAAACACAAGACCTAGAATAGATAGTTACTAGGAAGGGGATAACAAAATAACAAACCTAAAATATCTAGCCTATTTTAAAGTATTATAGATATTATACCTAGAAAAGAATTATATAATATATAGAAACCTTAAAGTAAATAACAAAGTATAGCCTATAAGAAAAAAAGGCTACAACTATATAAGAGTAATTCTAGTAGAAGATATCTAAGGATAGGAAATAATACTAGAAGAAGGTTACTTAGTAATAAGGACTAGACTAAAACTACCTAAGAAATACGTCTAAGAAAGACTATAGTATAAATGTAAGTATAATAAATGTCTAAAATATAAAGAATATAAACTTAAAATAGAGCTATAGCCCTAGGAAGATAGACAATTTATAAAAATACTAAAGTAAGAAAGGCTAGAAGGTATAAGAGGCCTATATATTACGAAGATAAGCACTTATTAAAAAAGAAAGTATAATTAATAATTAATAGTAGAGCTATAAAGAACTTTATATTAAAGAAGTTTGTAGAAGGCTAAAGAATAACCTATACTATAAAGAAGTACCCTTAACAACTAAGTATAATTAAAAGAAAACTATTCTAGGAACCTATAAGGTTTAAGACAACACCCTCTACGCTAGAACTAGAAGGGATAATAATTAAGAATATAGTTATAGATATAACAACAATTAATAACAAATAAGATATAATACTAGGAATACTATAGTTATAGATAACTAACCTAAGAATTAATTAGAGAATAGGTAGAATTAGCTACCCTAAAAAAGAAATATTAAAAGCTAACATAGTTATATATAAAGGAGAATTCCTAGAAGAATATAAGAAATAGGAAAAATAGCTTATAGAACCTAAAGATTACTTTCTAAAATATTAACTATAGGATTTAGTAATAGATCTAAAGGAAGATAAGGATATAAGATAGAGCCTAGTTTATAGAAAAATAGAAGAAGAATCTAAGATTAAACAAACGTTTATCGAAAACGCACTAAAGAAAAGATAGATACAAGAATCTAAGTCCTTAGTAGTATATAGACTTATATTTATAGATAAAAAAAGAATAAGTAATAAAAGACCTTACGTAGACTTTAGAAAAACTAACGTAATTATAAATAAGAACTAATACCCCTTACTACAAATAGACGTAATATAGGATAGACTATAGAAAGCAAGAATCTTTATAAAACTAGATATCTAAAACGCCTACTACTAGATTAGAATTAAGAAAGGCGATAAATAGAAAATAGCGTTTAGAATACAATATAAACTATATAAATACCTAGTTATACCCTTTAGCTTAATAAACGCACTAGTAGCCTTCTAAGAAAGAATAAATATAGTACTAAGAGAGTACTTAGATATATTTATATTTGTATACCTAGATAATATCCTTATATTCTTAGAAATAGAAGAAGAATACGTGTAGTATATATATAAAGTGCTAGAAAAACTAGTAGAAAGTAAACTATTCTTTAAAATAAGAAAATACAAATTCTATATAAAGGAAATAGACTTCCTTAGATTTATTATTAAACTAGGAAAAATTAAGATTAATCTAGAAAATATCAGATCAATTAACGAATAGCTAATACCTAAGAACCTAAAAGAAGTATAATAATTTTATAGCCTAGCTAACTTTTGCAAAAAGTTAATAGTAGGATAGTCTAAAGATATAGAACTAATAACAAGGCTTATAAAAAAGGATACACTATTTAAATAGATAAGGGAATACAACAAAGTATTTAAGAAGATTAAAAAGAAGTTTATAGAAAACTTAGTTATTAGAATATATAACCTAGACCTACTAGTAATAGTAAAAATAGACGCATCTAATTTAGTCTATAGAATAGCACTAATACAAGAAGACCTAAAGACTAAGAAAAAATATTTAGTTAAATACTTCTCTAAGAAAATAAAGCTAGTAGAGCTTAACTATCTAATTTATAACAAAGAGATGCTAGCAATCTATAAAGTATTTAAATAATAGAGAGTATACCTATAAGGAGTAAAATACTAAATAAAGGTCTATATAGACTATAAGAATCTTATAAGATTTATACTAAATAAAGAACTAATACAAAGATATACAAGATAGTAGGAATTCCTATTAATATTTAATATAGAAATTATATATACAAAAGGGAAAGATAACTAATTTATAGATACTCTTAGTAGAAGACTAGACTTATAAAAAGAAGTAAGCGCTACTAGTATAGTTCTAGTTAAAAACAAAGAAGGACATTTAGTCTTAAATATACCTAAAATAGCCGCAATACTTAAAAGAAAGAGTAGCGAGCTAGATAAATAGATTTAGAAAGAAATAAGAAAAGCCCCTAAAGAAATAGAAAAGCTTAAGATCTAAGAAAGTCTCGCAAAAGCCTATAGAAGAACGTATATTCTAAGAAAAATATAAAGAGAATTTATATAATAGTTCTATAAACTACTAGTATATAGATATTAAGGAATTAACAAAATACTAGATAGACTACTAAGAGATTATTATATCTTAAGAGTAAGATAACTAGTAATAGAAGTACTACAAGATTATATAGAATACTAGAGGAATAAGTATAGTAGATACGTACTATATAGGAAGCTATAACTAGTAGAAGTACTAGAATAACTATAGAGAGTTATTATAATAGATTTTATTACAAAACTACCTAAGTTAAAAGACCTAATATTAGGAGTTAAGTATAATAGAATCCTAATAATAGTAGATAAACTTATAAAATACTTATACTTTAGACTATATAAAGAAAAAAGTAGAATAGAAGTTACTATATACTAGGTTCTAGGAACTATAATTAGTTAATATAGACTACTAGACAAGATTATTATAGATAGAGATGTAAGATTTATATTAAAACTATAGGGAACGATAATAGTACAATTAGGAATTAAATACGTAATGTCTACTACATACTACTTATAAATAGATAGATAATTAGAAAGAATAAACTAGATAGTAGAATAGTACCTAAGATACTATCTTAACTATAACTAGAACAATTAGGTACAGTTACTACCTATAGCATAGTTAGCATACAACAGCGCAAAGAATAAGATAATAAGAGTATTACTCTTCTTTATAAACTATAGATTTAACTCTAGTATATATAGAATACTAAGACTAGAGATATCTTAGTCTCTAAAAGGAGAAAACTTTACTAATAGACTTAAAGATATATATAAGTAATTAAGATAGGATATAGAATTCCTATATAATTAAATAGTAAAGTACTATAACAAGAAATATAAAGAAGGACCCTAATTTAGAAAGAGAGAAAAAGTATAGTTAGTACGAAAAAATATTAAGAGTAAGAGACTAAGTTTAAAATTAGACTATGTTAAGATAAGACTATACAAAATTAAGAAAGAAGTTACGCTAGTTATATTTAAATTAAAGCTACTAAACAAAATAAGGATACACCTAACTTTCTACGTAGTACTACTCGAGATAGTACTATAAAACGTAGAACTACTAGTATACAAAGTAGACACGTATAGAGAATAAGAAGAATAGGAAGTTAAAGAAATCCTAGTACGCTAGTTCTATAATAGTAGGAACTACTACCTAGTAAAATAGATAGGTATAGACAAAAAAGGATAACTATAGGAAGAAATATAGGAACTAGAGGATAACCTTAATTACCTTAAGAAACTAGAGGAGTTCTAAAGTTAAAACCCTCTAGAACGCCTTATAGTAAGTTAAGAAAACTAATAATACTACTACTAGATAAAGAGGCGATAGGAGCGCCTAATGTAATAGGAGCTAGAATAGCTTCTACTATATTGTCTAAATCTAATTTAGCTTCTAAGGCACGAGACTATTTAGACAACTTAGCGTTATTATAAGCCTTTATCTTATAAAGACGCTTAATATAGGAATAAAGCTCTACTAGCTTATAAAGAGTTAACTTATACTTAGCCTTAGCTATAGTAAGCTATAACGATAATTACGCTTAAGCCTTATTAATAGCTCGCCTTATACAACTTAGTAGAAGGAGACTATATAGAAATTAAACACTTACACTCTATAAGTAAAACCTTAGAAGAAATGTATTTATACTAAATATTAGCAAAGATATACTTATTATAGTGTTTACTATTATTTAAAGATATAAGGTAAGAAAGACCTAATTTAGTATAATAATAATAAGAGAATATCTTAACTTTGTTACAAATAATATAAGCTATAAAGAGAAGTTTATTGCGCTAGGATTAAGATAGTATAGAAAGTAATAAAGAACTAAGGATTAACAAAGATATAGGATTAATAACCTTAGTACTAGTATAGAGAAATAAGAGACTGCGTAGAAGAGGGAATAGTATTATAGTAGTAATAAGGGAAACTAAGATAGAACTAATTAGTCTACGCTTAGCTACTAACAAAGTATAGGATAAGTAGGGTAACGACCTATAGGACAATAAGTTTAACTAGGAAGCTAACTATAATATAGATACGTAACAAATTTATAAATTTATAATCTTAGTAAATATAAGTTGTAAAGCTATTATGTAACAAATTTATAAATTCGTAATCTTAGTAAATACGAAGTAACAAAGCTACTAAGATATTATTACTATATAGTTAGTAGAGATGTGTATTATTAAGATAGTATTAGTAATTTAATTATTAACTACGAGCGACAATACAAAGATAGTTGCAAAACATCTTCTATTATTTATAGCCTATTATAGATTACTATACAAGCTTTTGTTATTACCTTATAATCTACTAATACCTATCTAGGCTATTAGGAAGTCGACCCTAGTAAGCTAGTAATACCTAGGTGCTTACGGCACATTGCTACTTATCTAAGATCGCAGCTAGTAACCCTATTTAAACTAGTACAGCTAATATAAGTATAAGTAGATAATATTAAGATTATAGTATACTCGACGCTACTATACTTTTAGCTAATAGCTATAGTAGTATAAATACTACCTATCCTAGACCTACTAAGGGTTTTATATAACTAACCCCTAATAAAGATATATTTAAAGTTAGATTTTATATCTCTAAAGGCTAAGACTTAAGCTAGAGAGCTAGGGTTTAACTTATATACTATTTCTCCGTGTCTATTAATATATGTTTTAAGAGTATTAGCTTTAAGAGTTGTATTATAGAAAAATATAAGTAACTAAAGCTTCTCTTGCTATTAGTTAATAATAGATATATAATTATTACTACTATCTAGATAAAGAGAAGTACTAGTAGCTCTACTAGATAAAAAAACAAAGGGTTAAAAAGTTTACGTAGACGTAGTTTAGCTTGTATAATAACATAGGACTATAGCTAAAGTTAATATAGTTACTCTACTACTCTTTAGTATACTATTTAAGAATTTTTTATTATAAGGCTGTAATACTAACTTAATAGTAGTTATACCTATAATATAGATAAAAATAGCGTTAAAAAGTCTTATTATAGTATAAGAAGTATTTTAGATAGAAGTTTTAGTAGTAGGCTAAGTACTAAAGAGAGTAGTATAATACCTACCTTAATTATAGTATAATCTTATAGTATTAAAATTCTTAGAGCCTTAATATTAAATAAGTTAATCTATTACTAAATTAAATACAGTGTGCCTAGTACCTTAGCTATAGTAGAACCTTTAAGCAAATCCTTTAATAAATACTAATAGGTTCTCCTTATTTAACTTAACAATCTTCTTAATTAATATCGCCGCTTTTTAACTTATTTTAGCTACTTACTTAAGATACTTTCTTTACTATTATTAACCCTCTATATATAGAATGTGTGTATCGCTAGTTAAGATATAAATTGTTTTAAGAATATAGCTTATTTTATAAATTAGGTACGTTAATTATTATTATAGATAGATATCTAATATTCTCCTATATAAGTAGTGTATAGTTGTAATTTCTATCCTTAAGATCTAGTTGCTAACGCCCTTACTTATATTATCTACGCTTTTACTAATATTTAACCTAAAACTAGAGAAGTCTATCTATCTAATACTTAGTCTAATATATAAAAGTACTATCCTTCTAACTTATAGACTAAGACTAGTCTTAATATCTATAGATATATAAAATAGCTCTACTTATAGAAAAAACAAAATCGCTAGCTAAAAACACTACTATCTATTAGTAGATAGTTGTATTCTAGTAACTTTGCTCTACTAGCTTCTATAGTTGTAAGTAAGTCTAGGTTTATAAGTAGTACTATTACTCTTCTTAAAGATCTTAGCTTTAATAGTATAGATTTATTTAATATATAATGTAGGCTTTATACTCCTTAATATATTTGTATAAGCCTTAATTTAGACTAAGAGTTTCTATAAAGTATCTAAACTAAGCTAGTATCTTGTTATATATTAAATAGTAGTTGTAGATAAGCTTTAAGCTAACGATCTAGTCGTACTACTAGCTAAAACTTGTAAGGTATAACCCTAGTTGCTTTACTATATAGAGGAAGCTAATAAAGCTAGTAACTTAATATATACTTAGTATAATATGCACCCTAAAACTACCTCTTATTAACTACTATAACTTTAGTAGGTAAGTAATAGTAACTAGGTATAAAAAATCTCTAATTCACGTAATATAAGGCCTAGCAACTATAATATCTTGAAGTTAGCTACTATAGATAAATACTTAGACTTTTAGAATTTAATGTAAGTTTAATTCTAAGGACTAATTATTTCTAACTCTTTTAAGGGCGTATAACTACTCTAGTAGTAATTCTAGCGTAAGCTCCTACAACGTAAACTAGAACTAATTATTAACGATCTAAAGCAGTACTCTATTTAATACTAATAAAGTAGTTAATAACTACGTTAGATCTAAGGTTCCTACTAGTAAAATTATAATTAGGATACTACTCTATAGTTACTCTTTTGCAAATACTAATAGCTTTAGGATACCTTACTCTAGTATTAGTAAAGGTATATAGAAATTAGAGATATACAATTATAAGGACTTACTATAGCTAGGTATAGTTAAGATAGATTCTACTATTAAGGTAAGCTAGAGCTATAATACTATATAATAACTTATAGTAAGCTTTAATATACCTAAAGTTATATTAATAAAAGTAATATATATTAAAGCTAAAGGCCTTAGTAGTACAATGTAGTAGGAATTAAGTAGTAATAAAAAGAGTAATAGGTCTCTTATCTAAACTATAAGACTTATAACCTTACTTTTACTACTATATTAATACTATAGTTTATTAAAACTCTTAGAGGAGTTAGCGCTCTTAAAAAGAGTATTAACCTACTAGAATATCCTAAATCTATATATAGAAATTTAAAGGTAGGAATAAATAATTAGATAGGCTAATCTTATTTATTACTTAAAAGACTATATATCCCTTACCTACTTCTTTACTTCTATTAACCCTCTACTTTAGTACGTAGTAGCAAAATATATACCCTAAAAATATAATTTTTATAGGTAATTATACTTTTATACTATAGTATATTTAAAGAGGTCTAGCTAAAGAAGCTACTTTTTAGTCTAAGTTATAGCGTCTAATAGATAGTATACTTTAATATAGGCTGTACAAGAATATTAAGTATAAAATAAAGCTATTTAAAGTAGTATAGTTAAATGTAAAATTAGTGTTAGAATCTTACGCCCTCTTAACTTTAAATTCTAGTCCTACTTTATAGACAAGGAGAACGCTAAAAGTGTAAAGACTACTTAGAGCTAATATAATTTTAATTATATATAGTAAGCTACGCTACTATAGCTAATAGTAGGTCTTAGTAGGGTTATTTCTACTAAGGTCTGTTAGTTTAAGCGAAATTTTCTATAAGTAATCCTCTACTCTCTTAGTTTAACGCTCTATTTTCTTTAGTTATAACTACCCTCTACCTTCTAGTAGACAAGACTCTCTAATATTAAAACCTTTATTAGAATCTTAATTTACACCCCCTCTACCTTCGCTTACAACAAGACTTAATATAAAAAAAATATATAGAATAAAACTACTTTATAATTTAAGATATACCTAGTAAATTATATAGTGTCTTGACGCTTTATAGAGCGAAGTTTTTTAGGGTAAGCTCTTCTAGTATACTCTTTACGTATCTAGATAGACCTAGTAAAGTTTATAAGCTCTCTAAAAGAATAAAGTCTAAATCCTAATACTAATTTTATACGCAACTATATAGAAACATTAACTAGACCTAATTAATAAAGGTTATTATAGCTAAGGTCTCTATTTTAAGAGGGGAGAAGCTTAATTAACTTAATATAATTAGCGTCTTTAGACTAATATTATCCCTATATCAAGTTAAACCTATCTTAATAGGTAATTAAGTTTTACAAATATATATAAAGCGTCTACTTAGCTATTTTAGTTAGATACCTTACTATTTCTTTATTGTATCTAGACAATCTACAATATAATAGAATTGTAGCTATATCTATTGTTAGTTACGTTAGCTAACGCCTATATATCCTTATAGTATCTACTAGCCCTAGGCAGCGCTTAAGAAGCTAATCTTCTAATAATAATTGTTAATAAAGAGTTAAATTTTCCTATAAGATACTGTAATTCTGTAGGTACTCTTATATTACCTTCTCCTAGTAACTATTAGGGCTACTTAGACCTTCTTAGAACTAAAGAAGGCTAACCTTAAGTCTTATAGCAACTAGGGCAAGAGGCGTACTTCTAGCTATCTAATTATATATATAAAACTAGTATTAATAGATTAACTTACTATAGTAGAAGCTATTAAGTTAGATTTTCTATTAATAAAAGAAGGACTTAGAAGGTTATAGTATTATATTATAGTAATTGTCTACACTATAATAAAAGAGACCTTTAAATATTTTACTTTAGAGTTCCCTAAAATATTCTAGAGGGCCTAGCTATATTTAGATAGATCTAGCTAAATCGTAAGCACGAATTATTTATAAATTATACATTAGTTAAGATTAGTTAGAGTTCTTATAATATTACTATCTAAACTTAATTATATATATCTATAGCCCCTTAAACGCTCTTATTAATATTAAGGTTATATAAATACCTAAAGTCTACTACTTTACGCTAAAATCCTATAAATTAGAGCTTAAGTATAGGATAGACTTTAAAGTCCTATAATAGATATAAAAAGATAATCTTAGTAGAACCTTCTAGTTAGTAGTAGTCTTAGGCTACTAAACGGCTCTAGTTTTATAATATAAGATTAGGCGATAAACAACGTTTAGAAAACTACCTTCTAACTAAGCGTATCCTTACTACTTATAACTAGGAGTTAGCACCTATTATAGAAACAAGCTACTACGCCGTAGGCGCTTAATATAAGCCTAATACTAAAGCTAAGAATTAAGAAAGTAATAGATTTAAGATTAGTTAGTAAGATATATATAGTATTATTAATAGAGATAGCGTGTATAAGATAGAATATATTACGTATTAGGGTTTAAGTAGTATACTATATATATAAAAATAGCTTAGGTAAGCTTAAGATAATAGAGGATACGCGTAGTAGGATTAAAATAAATTAAAATTTCTCTAATCTAACATCTATCTACGTGTACTAGAAAACCCTACAAGCTAGAACTTTTTATTACTATATATCCTATAACTATTAATAAACTTAGAAACTCTTAGTATAATATAATTATACTATATTCTCTACCTAGTTAATTTCTCTTAAAGTAAAACTTGTTACTAATTCTATAATAGTTGTTTATACTTACTAGCCTTAGCTTAGAAGGTTTTAGATTTAACAATTACCTTTTATATTTACTCTATATTATAGGATACTATAGATAGATATCTTAAAAGTATAGGCTAAGCTTAGATACCTATTAGCTAACTAACTTACCCTTCTATACTACTATAACGCTCGTGTAGCTAAGACTACTAAAAGTAGTAAGTTATAAGGTAATAAAGAGAATTTTAGTAAATAGAATACTATAACTATACTTTAGATTATTTATCCTAAGATTCTAGAGTTATAATACTCTACGTTAGCGTTACTGTGTCTACTAGCGCTAATAGTTTTCTAGTATATAGGGTTTTCTAGTATATAGGGTTTTCTAGTATACGTAGATAGACGTTAGTTAATAGATAATACTATTAGAAGTACTATTCTCTTTCCTTTTTCGCTAAAGTACGCTCTTCTTTCTAAATCTATCTATAATAGACTATAATATACGTAGCCTTTATAATTATCTCTCTTATACTTCTACTTAGATACTTAGTTTTTACTCTTCTTAAAGAAGTAGTAGCCTACTATATATAACTACTCTAGGCTACTATTAATTATATAAATATATTGTATATATAGTAGTAAATTACTACTCTTAACTTTAAACTTTTTTAATAGTAAATAATATAGGTTTTCTAATCTATAGTAGTTATAATAAGTTCTACTAAGAGGTCTAGAGAGGGGAAAGATAGATATAGATAGGTTGTAGGGATAAACTATAGGTAGGCGAATAAATAGTATAGGAATCTAGCGTAGTAGAAGATATAGAAGTATATAGGCGTATAGCGTATAGACTATCTTTATTTTACTAAGATAAGAAGAACTTAAGTATTAACTTCTTACTAAGGCTTTTAAAAGTATTTATTTAGTAAGATAAATATAATAAATAATATATCTATTATATATAGGCTTTTTAATTTCTTACTAGATAACTATTAAAATATTTAGTACTAGGCCTAATCTTTAATATATATATATACCTAGGTTATATTAATTTTGTTTTGTTTATTAAAGTAAAGTTATTACGTAAGTAATAATATAGTACTAAGCCTTATACAAGGTATTCTTAGCTATAAGTTTAGTATAGACAACTACTTTTTCTCTTAAATAATATACTATTACAAAAGAGTGTATACTACAAGTAATATTTTATTTACCTAAAAAATAATAAGTTAAAACTAATATTAAGAGATAGTTATATTTTTACTCTAACACGAACTAGTAGAATTATAAAGCGTCTATTTTATCTCTATATTAGTACGTCTTAATAGATTAACTTAACAATATAAACTTAATAGCGCTTAACCTTAGTTTATACTACTAATTTTATAGGTATATAAACCCTAGCTTTTAAGATAATTTTATACTAACTATATAGTAATTAATCCTATACGAAACTAGACTATAGAGTATATATAATATAGTACCTAGGTATTGTATCTATAAATAATATAATTAAAGCTATATTTAGTAGCTATTTATATAAGAACAGGACACTCGATATAGATTATCTAGGTCCTATATTTCTAAAAACGAGTTCGGCTAGTACTATACACGCTACTACTATCTAATAAATTATTTCTACGTATACTTCTACTAAGTAGTAGAAAGGTATTTAATAGATAGTTTCTAGCTAAGTTATAACTCTATAGTTTTTATTATTTTGTTATAATTTATAAAAGAAGAATTTAAAATATACAATATCTAACGTCTATCTACTTATAACGTCTATCTACCTATAACATCTATCTACTTATAATATCTATCTACTTATAATAGAACTACTACTATAGTAGAACAATATCCTCTTCTTTAGTATCTAGAATATACTAACACTATTATATAAGAGCATAAACACTATAAATTAATAGATTAGCTAGCCCTATACTTATTACTATATTTAGAGTAAAAGGTTATAGTAGTCTTAGGCTTACTACTAGAGGTTATATTCGTAGCAATTATTCGCGTCTTAGCTATTAGCCCCTACTTAATTACAAGATATAGTATCTCTTTAATTTCTAGATCTATAGAGCGAAGGTCTAATTAAGAGCGTCTCTATTCTAAGGCTTTAGTAGTATTACGCACTATATATTAAGAATCTAAAAGTATCTCTATATAGAATAGAGATCGTAGTAAGGCTTAGCATAATTATATTACTATATATTAAAACAAGGCGCTATCCTTAATCCTAATCTTATAACTACCTACCTTCTATTTTTAACCTATACTATCTAACGTAGTATACTATCGATATTCGTAATAGAGCTATTCTCTCTATTACTATAGTAAAGTTAGTTACTACGTAGTAAGATATAGTATAGTAAGATACTTTACTAATTAGACTTTCGCCTTTATACTACTATAAGTATATAGAGCTATATTAGAGAGATATTAGATCTCCTAAAGGTTTTCTACTAGCCTATAAGTATCTAATAGTAGATAACTTAAATCCTACTTATACTAGACTAGATACAAGGGTACTACTTTTAACTAGTAAAACTCCTAGAATTTACGTCTTTGTCTTAAATTAACTTATTAAACTTAGCTCTATAGTTTTTAGTATCTTAACTTTAATTATTACTCTCTAATCCCTTAATAGATATATAATATTAAGAGTTAACAAGAGAGTCTTAGAGGGTAAAAGAAGATAGCAACAAAACAATAATTAGTATTATTAATACTTAACATAAATTTATTAGAATTAAGTATACTTAAGGTTAAGTAAATATAGAAGTATAGCGCGTTTTTTAGAAGTAAATATTGTTAATATATAGTAACTCTAAAGGCCTAAAGAAAAAAGCGTCTCGCTACACTATATATCTTACTATATAGTAACTAACCTTAAGTAGCTATAGATCTAGCTTGTTAGGCGCTAGTATAGATTCTACCTACAAATATATAGAGAACCTATTCTACTCTAGTAGTATACTCTAATATCTTTATATCTTGTACTACTATATAGTATTGTAAAAAGGGACAACCCTTAAGACTAACTAAGGCCTAATACTAGTAGTACCTTACCTTACTAGAAGAGAAAGGCTTTATTTAGTATATATTGCAAATAGCTACTCTTAAATTTCTCTTACGTATTAAGGACGCCTTCTTACCTAATTTATAAAGAGTCTTTATTTTAGTAAAAATAAATATTATATAATATATAGCTACTATTACGCGTATATTAGTATTGTAATCTATTAGCGCCCTAATTAGGGCCTAAAGGTCTAATAGTACTACTTAAGTTATAGCTAGCTATAGGGCTATAGGTAGCGCTTATTTTATATAGGATTACTACGTAGCTTAGTACTTCTAATTAAAAGTATCTAATTAGAGTAATACTAAAGTAACTCTATAGATTTCCTAACTCTTTGTAGTTACCCTTAGGCCTTTAAAGGGGCGCGCTAGTATATTTAGTTAATATCTACTAGTACTACAATCTATAGTATTAATAAAGCCTATAAAATAACTAACTTTTACTATATACTTATAAAAGAATAAAGTGGCTCCTTTACTAATTAGTGTACTTACGTCCTACTATCTTCTAAAGTATACCTCCTCTCTTATTATACCTACGTAGCTTAAGACTATATACCTTATTAATAAGCTCGCCCCTTAAACAATAGCCCTCTTCTCTACACTCTACGCAAAGAGCCTACACTAAATTCGTCTTACGTATAAGTAAAATAAGACTATAGCCTAAAAGATAATAAAAGAGTATATCTAGCCCTAGTTAACTCTATCTATAAACTATTAACGTCTTGTATTCCTTATAGCTAGTAGATTAGGAATAGTATATATAGTCGACAATAAAAGTATTCTAAAGGAGTATTATAATAAAGGTATTAATATTAAGTATTAAGTATTTAATTAGCTAGGAATATATACAAATATTATACAATATCTTAGTATTATATCTAATAGCCTTATTCTTAAAAGTAGGTAATTACTTTAAACATTAATTTAAGAAAGTAGAGTAGATAAGATTCTATTAAATTAGAAGATTTACTAGCTATAGGAAGCTATAGAGGGAATACAATATATATATAGTAATAAGATAATCTATACTAACGTTAGATATTATAACTAGGTTATAGTTTATAGGCGTCTAAAGATTATTAACTTTAAAGAGTGTAGTATTAATAGAGAAGAAGTAAGAACTTATTATAAGTAGTTTAGTTACAAGGAATCTCTACTAGATATAAGTTAAAAGACTAATATCTTTGTATTTAGCTACGTAATATACAAAGCTATTACAAGTAAATAGCTATATAAAGAGCTTTAAAAATTTTATAATTTAAGGTTACGTATTAAATAACTATATACTAAGAATTAATTCCTAGAAGTTAAAAATATACTATTAGGAGGTTTAATAGAGAGTTGTTAGTATAGTAAGTTTAAATATATAGACAACATTCTTTAAGAACTTAAATAGTACTATATAGATAAGGGGATAAAGCTAGATTAGTAGTTAATAATATAATAACACGCTAATATTAGGTACTAAAATCTAATTATTCCTTCCTATATATCCTTTTAAGCTATTTATCTATAAAGATTATACTATTATATAATTAGATAAATAATTATAAAAGAAATATCTAGTTTAACTTATATACTTAAAGCGCGCATCTCTAATAGATATACCTAAGTCTTAATAGAACTTGTATAGAGTAGTTTATTATAAAAGAAAGTATATACTAAGAGTAGAATTATAAACAAAGTTCTTGTATTGTAGTCTAGGCTTTAGAGACTCTTTATACTTCTAATAAAGACGTTTTACAATCTTATATTAAGTAGGTCTCTAATATTAAATATAAATAATATCTACTATAGTATATTAGTATATATTATAAGGGGCGTAAGAGTAAAGTATTATAATCTAGGCTACTATAGAGACTAAGAGCTTAGCTTAAATAGACCTACTCTAAATAACTATAAAGTCTCTCTATAAGTATACTAAGAAGGTTATTAGTATAATACTATTAGTTCTAAATAGGTATTGCCCTCTACCTATAGGACTACTTTTATTGTAGTAATACGCAACATAGCGTATAATAGCTAGAGGTTAAGTATAGCGCTAGACGCTAGTTAATAGCTACTAGGTAGTAAGTAGTTTTACGCTATTAAACTATTGCGAGCAGCTTACTATAACGCTAATTTAGACGCCTACGCTAGATAGAACTAGGTAAGAGCGCGAAGAGCTGTCTTTGCAAATACAAGCTAGCTACAGCGAAGATATACTTTATTAGTTGTAGTTATTACTATACTACTTACTCCTCCTAGTTACCTATACTCTAGCGTATACTCTACGCCTATATAACTTTCTATCTTTGCGCTAATAGTAGCTTGTAGTCTTTAGCGCCCCTATAGCGTAAATATAGTAATAGAGAGTAAGGATTATAATTCTATATTAGTGCACAAAGAGTAGTAATTATAATTAGCGTCTAGTATTAGTATCTTCTATTAAGGCTTTTATACATAATTACTTTACCTACTATTATACTTACTATTATACGTTGTAATAGCGTTTATAGCTTATAGTTATATTATTAGCTTATACTAGCTATATAGCGCTATTACTAACTAAGTTAACTAAAGTATTTAGGTTTTAGATAACCTATTAGTTTACGTAAGAGTAATAGCTACTAACAACTTAATAATATAGTAAAGTATATAGCTATATTAAAATTATAAGTAGATATAAGTAGTAGAAGTATATTACGCTGTACTCCTATTATAGTACAATATCTGTAAATATCCTAGAGATTAGAGTAATAAGTTAATAGAACTACGATATAGGAAGGTATTCTAGGACTTTTTAAAAAACTTAGTTCTAACAATAGTAATTTATATTCTAGCTTTGTCCGCGTTTAGGATATATAACAACCCCCCTTCTAGGCGTAAACTCTTATAGGCCTATTTGTAGATAAGTTAAAATACAAATAAAAATTATAGTTAATTAGCTATATTAGGTACGTTAAGCTATATTATCTAATCTAAATCTAATATCCTTATATTAACTTTATTCCCTACACTTTTTATTTAACCCTCTTACACTAAACTTTGTAATAACTACTCTTCCTAAAAGATACTATAATCTTACTATAGATATAGAGTACTATACTATATACTCTATAGAGCTTTAAAAAGGAAATAAAAAAGCTAGTTATATATTTATACTTATAAATTATTACTGTATAAGTCTATAGTAGTCCTCTTAAAGCTTTCTAATACTTTAAAAGGTTATATATAGTAATTATTAAAACAACTAATAATTTCTCTATTACTAGTATTCTAACTACTACTCTAAATATAAATATTAAGTAACTTAGTAACTATATAGCCTCTTTTACCTAATCTATCTAGATAAATTAATATCTTAGCAATTTTTATTTCCTTGTAGTAATTAGTAGCTCCTATAACTTAGAGATCTAACAAATATTTTAGGTTATGTTTTCTATATAGGCTATATTAACAAATAGGCTCGCTAGAGCTTACGCCCTAATAAAGAAGAAGTTAGGTATCTTACATACTATTATAAACTTCTACTATTACGCTACTTAAGCTATAGACTATATATTAAAGTAGCACTAAAAGAGATCTAAAATATACCCTAGATCTATAGGTTAGGGTAATTATTTGCTTAGCAAGATTATAAAGTAACTAGGCAATATTACTCTAGTACTAGTAATTCCCTATATATTATTCTTATTAAATAAGTATATAGCCTCTAATAATATTATACTACTCTATAATACTTCTAATAGATACTACTTCTTTTTAAAGTCTCTAGGGTAGCTACTTTAAAGAGAAAAGGAAAGACTATATCTTGTAGAATAGAAATCCTTAGATAAGCTAATATAGTTAAAGCTCTAAGTAATAAAATATATTATAGATAGTACTATAAACTATTACCTTTACTATAATCTACTAGGATATTCGTAGTAGTTAGCTTTACAAATTAGCCTACAGCCTAGCTAGATATTTATTATATTAGGTAGAAATCTACAAGTTATATCTAATATTTCGTCTACTAGTATTAATAAAGGGTATAAATAGAATACTTAATCTTTGTATTTAATACTATTTTAGTAGTTGTATTTTTAGTATACCTAATAGTAATAACGCTTAGTCTAGTTTATCTCGCAATAGATCTTCTCCTATAAGCTGTAGTTGTTTACTATTTACGCGCTTAATCCCCTCTAATTAGCTAGCCTAGATAGCGATTATAAATACCCGAAATTTAAGCACTAATTATTATTCTAGTTTTATTACCTATACTAAGTATTATAGTAATATCTATACTCCTTGTTTTAAATTAGCTCTAGGAGGGCTTCTAATATATAGAGAGCTAGGTTAGTATATAAGAAAAGGTTAGAAAATATCTAATAAGGATTAAGTTAATCTACTACTAGTAATAGATAATAAAGATATTACTAAGTTATATACGTGCTTTAGCTAGAGTATACAAAGTCCTAATTTTTTACTTATAATATTCTACTAATAATATAATTTATATACTATTAATAGCTATAACTTTACTATATAAAGCTATAATATACCCCCTAAGAATATAATTCTTATAAGTAGCTGTACTTTTACACTATAGTATATTTAAAGAAGCTAAGAAGAGGAGGTTGTATTCTAGTTAGAGCTAAACATTTTAGTAATAAGTATACTTAAATATAAGAGAGATAAAGCTATTAAGTATAAGGCTAAGCCTTTAAGCTACAAAAAACGTAAATTAGATATTAAAGCTAATATAAATATTAAAAATAGTTATAGTTCTAAATAGAGAAAGTCTAGCTAGCTAAGTAGATTACTTCTCTAGTCTAATAGAGTTACCTACTAGTCTAGTAGTAATAGAGAATTATTTAAATAGTATACTCTTATCCTAATATCTTCTATTATAGCTTTACGTACAATATATTTATTACTTTTACTATATCTAAAATAAACTATAGTTAACGCTAATATAGTACTATAGTGTCCTCCTACCCTAGGTAGCGCTTAAGAAGCTAACCTCTTAACTAACGTTAATCCTCTTATTGCGAAACGTATAGTATAGTAAAATAGATTACTAGTACTTTAAACTTAAGTAGCTTTAATACTTTAAGTAGATTAGAATTCTTTATAGATTTGTAGTAGATTTCTTATATTCCTTTTTAATTAGTATAAAGTAGTAATTATAAGTATATAATAAAAGTATAATTCTTATAAAGTAGAGTAGTAAAATTAATATATAATAGAGCCTAAAATAAGAGTATAAAGAGGGCTCGCTATAACGTTCCTAGATAGATAATTTAATACAATTAATTTATTTTAACCTTAACTTAACTAAGTTTATTACATTAGTTTTGTATACACTAAATTTAATACTAAAATCTAATAATTGTAAATACTTTTATAGACTAAATTTTTATTACTATATAAAGATAATAAATATCTACTACTCTAGGATTTATTCTTATAAAGTTATAGAAAGTTTAAAGTACTAGTTATTAGTAAAATTAGCTTTATCTTTTATAGGTAGATTAGCTGTAACTAAAATTAGTATCTATAGGGGTAAAGCTAATTTCGCTAACTATTATACTTTTATGTAATATAGGGCATATATATAGAATACTATCGAAATTTAATAGTTAGTTAAAAATACTACTTCTAGAAATATTAGCTATTATTCTATATAAATACCTCTAATATCTACTATCTCTATACTATATATTTTCGTAGTACCTTAAGTTATTATATAGTACTAAGCGCTATATATAGTATTCTTTGCAATAGGCCTTATATAGATAATAAGCCTATTACTTTAGAATAATTGTATTTAATAAGATTGTGCGCTAAAAGTAATTATATAAGTATCTTTAAATTAATATTAGAACTAATAGAAGACTTTAGATTAGCTTCTACTTAGATACTAAATAGTAGAATTATAAATTACTAATTATATATACTTTAGGTTACTATATTACAACTAATTAACTTAATAATATTAGCTTAATTACTATCGATCTAGGATTATACTACTATTTCTATAGGTATATCTTTTGCCCCTATTTAATTGTATTCCTCTAATAACCTAGTAATAGTAATTGTAGTACATTATATAATAGATAGGGAAGTAAAGAGGCTTAGTTTCCTAGTAATTATAAGATAGGTAATATCTTTAAGAGTATTGTAAGTAGCTATATATATACTACTAGGAGTATCTCTAAGTAGTATCTAGGTAGAGAGGTAATAAATAGGTTCTTAAGTATATATATAGGCGTAGCATCTCCTACTACAACTTTAAGTACGCGTACAAGCGTAATATCTCTTACTACTACCTAGTAAGGTCTTCTTTATCTACTATCCCTTACTATATAGCGAGAACTACACTGTAGTAAGAAAATTAATAGCTACTTAGACTTATAGTTGTAAAAGTACTTCCTACATCTACTTAATAATTTCCTCTATTAAGTAAAGTACTATTGTACTTCTTATACCTTAATTCTAGATAGTTAAACGTGCGATTTTTAGGAGCCTAGTATAATTTAATAGAAAAATTACTAACTTAGTACTATTATATAGTTATATAGAGGATAGTTAGCTTAATATAGCTAAAACGTATATAAGTAGGTAGAGAAGAAGGAGTATATAGAGACTTAGTATTGCGTAGCTATATTACTATATAGTAACTTATAACGAACTAATAATAAATATAAATAGATAACTAAATATTAAGCTTTTATCTTCTATTCTGTATCTAAAGAAGCCTATTAAAAACACGTCCTAGATTCTACTTATCGACATCCTATATACTATACCTACTACTATTAGTACTTCTACTATACTATAAGAGGTAAGGTTTAGCTAAGTACTTAGTAATACCTTGTATATTAGTATACTATACCTACTATCTTATAGAGTATCTAGCTATCTATTTACTCTTAATATAATCTATAATATATAACATCTTCTATATTAGGAGGTATTATACTAATATAGAGGATTAGAAGCTCTAAGAATAATCTATAGTAAATAAGTAAATTAATTAGATTACTATATAAGAAAGATTAGATGTTAATCTAGATACTCTAGGATTAGAGGAAAGAGATTCTCTAGTCCCTAGTTACTTTAAAATTACTCTAAGATTATCTAATCCTATATATAGCTAGTCTAGCTAGTTATATCTTATAATAGCTAAGTATAATTCGCTAGAAGAGTGCGTTAATAAAGCCTATACTACTACTTTAATTAGGCTAATTTAGGATATACGTATAGTTCCTAGAATTATTAATAGCGCTTCTATATTATCTATAAATGTCTTACTACTTTTAAACTAGTAAAAGTATCTATAATATTACTACTTAGCTCTTACTTTATATAGTTCTTAATTAGTTAATATATAGTATTAATATATATTTATACTATTCTAGGTAAGAGAT
The DNA here is from genome assembly GCA_028456385.1 of Ophiosphaerella korrae. Lineage (NCBI taxonomy): Eukaryota > Fungi > Ascomycota > Dothideomycetes > Pleosporales > Phaeosphaeriaceae > Ophiosphaerella > Ophiosphaerella korrae. Next base: position 6,051 of record JALNQF010000399.1, on the reverse strand, counting down.
CTTTATTAAATATATCTAGGGAATTAAGTTACTTCTATAATAAGTCTACCTATAACGTTATACGAGACTACTATAAGATATAACCTCTAAATATTAACGTCTAGGCGTCTTATAAGTAAAAAACAAAATAGATAGTACTAGCCTTAAAATAGACTATCTATCTAGGATAAAGTACAATATATTGTAGCTTTCCTAAAGAAAAGTTAATAGGATCTTAACTCTACTTATCTCTTTTGTATTTAGTTAGCTGTAACAACTAACTAAATCCTATAGGGCCTTCTTATACTATAAGCTATATTCCTTTACTATAGCTATCTTAATATATTAGGGTTAAAGTACCTCTTTACGTAAGTAAGATCTATTCTTTATTATCTTTCTATTCTTTCTACCTTGTCGTCGCTATTAATATCTACTATGTAGTATTACTATCTAGAATTTCTTCCTATATCTAGCCTAAGAGCTAGTAGTCTTATCTTAAAAAGAAATATAGGAGGGTACTGCAAAGTAAGTTGCGCATTTTAAGTATATTTAAGTAGCTTTTATCTAAGGCGCTCTTAAGAAAGTATTTATAGATATCTCTAAGTATTATTTATATATACGACTTGTTACCTATCTTAAGTAAAAGGTCTTATATAGATACTCTCTTTCTAAAACTCTATATCTAGTTAAATAACTATATAATTAGACGTCTTTTGTTATTACCTTACTAGAAGGACTACTAGTAAGTAGTAATAATAGGGCTGTGTAGTATAACATCTAGCTTAAGATGTACCTTAGCTTTATAGCTAGAAAAGAAATACGCTTCTATATTATTATTATCCCTAGAAGTTATAAGTTGTATAGCTCTACTAAGTAGGCTTAGTATTAATTATACGTTTAGTTTATCTTAAGTCTCTAGTTCTAGACTTCTTCTATTTAATTTAGCTAAGACACTCTTCTAGAAGGCTACATCCCTAAATATATTATATAGTAGTTAGCTCTAAAGTAAATTAATAGATAGATATTACTCTCTAGGAAGCGATTTTACTTAACGCTTAAAGTTAGCTAAGAGAATTTCTAGAAGTAAAAGCTATCGCTTTAATATAAGTAGAGATAGAATAGTATAATTATTAGTTAACGTACTAAGTAGTAAGGTAGCTAGGTTATAATAGTATATAAAGCCTCTTACTAACTAGCTTGTATATTGTTTAATATATTCTAAGTAGAGTAAGTCTTACTAGTTACTATACTTATTAATAATACTTGTATCGTCTATAGTATAAACGTTACGCTCTATAGTACGTAATAACTTAGGTAATATATATTTAGGATATAAACAGCATTATCGACTTTAGGGTATACCTATCTATAGCTTCTATATACTACACGCCTACTTAGGGCTTAGAGTAGGCTTATAATACCTTATAGTAGGCGCTAGATAGATTCTAGTTAACTTTCTTAACTTAAGTCTAGTGTCGTTCTTAGGCTATAAGATAGTATTACTTTAATTAATTAAGTTAGTAAGCTCTTTTATATTTAAGTTTAGTGTTAATCCCTCTAATAGAGTAGAAGAGAGTAGAGTAGTAGAGTTAGATATAACTCTAGGCGCTAGCCTCTATATAAGGTTATTTAGAGTACTAGGGTAGCTTAGTAATAATATACTAGTTTCTATTAATAGAAGTAGTAGTAAAGGCAATAACTCTAATAGCCTACTAGTCTTTATTAATAGAGGTAGTAGTAAAGGCAATAACTCTAATAATCTACTATACCTAAATTTACCTTAAATAATTAATCTATATTAATCTATTCTATATCTTATAAGAATATCGCCTAGGTTTATACTTATATACTTAATAGAGTAGAGCTATTAACCTTTTTTATTAGTCTTAATAAAAGTATCTTTATTATCTTATACTAATAGGTTGCGTAGATTAATAGTCTTAATTAGGTTAGCTAAGAACTTTACGCAGCCTTTTATAATCCTTTAAGTAATTAGTTAGTTTAATTTAGTAATAGCCCTATCCTAAGGATTCTTACTAGTAGCCTAGCTAAGAAGTTTATAGAACGTTATACTTATCGTAGCCTATCTATAGTATTAGACCTTGTCGTAGCCTTATTTATTACTTGTCCTCTTAAGAGAGGTAAGGTACTTCTTCCTTATGTTATACCCTTATTCTACTACAACTAAGAACTACTACTAACGCTATAGGTTGTCTAGGTTAGTATTATCTTCTAGGGTGCGCAAGAGGAGCTAGTTATAATACTCTAGATATTTATTCTGTATAATAGTATATATAAATCTAAAAAGTAGCTAGAACTACTACTATTACATTATATAGTTATTAAGAAGCTAATTTCTTATTATAATATAAGCTTTAATCTTCTTACTAGGCTCTAAAAGGCTACGTAGTAACTTATAGAATACGTCTACGTTAGCGTATATTTAGGCTAGAAAAAAAAATAATTAATTATAGACTATAAATCTAATATAGAATCTATTATTAATTAAATAAAGCTTACGCTAGGGAAATAAATACTCTTTTGTATATAGAGCGTGCGACGTAATATAGAATAGCGCTAGTTACTAAGAGATAGATAGCTACTAAAGTAAGCTTAAGTCTTAGTAGTATACTACGTTAAATAGCTCCTTTATAGTTATTCTATTTTTATTTCTTTATAAATAGTAAAATATATTATTACTAGCGTACTAGGCACTATAACGCTTAATAGATATAGCTATTATATATTATATTACCTAGAAAGTAGTACGCCTATAGTGTAGTAGTCTCCCCTACTATAGGAAGCGCTAAACAAAGTAAAATATTAGTATATCTATATATAGGTATAGGAATAATACAAAGGACTAGTAGTAATTATAAGTAGATTATATATAGTTTCTATAAGATCCTATTAGTAAGACTAGTAAGAGATATATATTATAAGATTAGTAAAATAGCTATAGAAACTTAAGTATCTATAGAGCTAAAACTAGTAGAAACGCGTATACCTAGATAAACAAGAATAGATCGCTATACTACTAATAAGCTATATAAATTCTAATTTATAAATAGGAAATAACTTCTAATAAAAGGCTCTAGTACTATCTAAGAGGTTACTAACGTAGGTCTACTAAAATAAAGTATAAATAGTAATATACGAAAATTTAGTATACTAATAAGCTACTTTAAGCCTATTATACTTTATTAGCTAAGGTAGTATAAAGCGCCTACTTAATATCTATATAAGTCCTAATATAATAGAGGATACCTTCTAGCTATTCTTATTTCGCTACTATATCGATAGTATATACTTATAGAGTATTCCGCATAGGTAGTAATATATTAGATACTAAACTATTAGTAGGCGGTAATATATTAGATACTAAACTATTAGTAGCTAGTAGATAAAGAGGAGTCCTAAAGGCTAGTACAATATTAGCGCTAAGGATTAAGTATATTATACCTAGTAGCTATATAATAGTATAGCACCTAATAGCTATTTTATCTATAGAAGGCTTACTATTAATTAGAGTAATAAAGCTATAAAGGATAGTAAAGTAATAATTCTTAATAAGATTAACTAGTTACGTAGAAATAGAGGTGTGCGCTTATTATATAGAAATAGAGATACGCACTTGTTATAGCTCTAGTAACCTAAGTATCTAGTTAAGAATCTTAAGGATATTACAAAGTAAGAACATTTAGCTAGCGCGATAAATTCCCTATATATAGCTTTTTCGAAAGTTAGGAAAGTTATAAATCTCTTTAGGCGCACCTCTATCTTTTAGTACTAATCTTTACTATATAGGGCTGTACTATAACTATACTTTAAGCGTATTATTTTACTTCTAGTATTTCTAGGTTTAGAGGAGTTTAGTTTCCTAAGATTAAAATTAAATATTAAGATCAAGCGCACTATATAAAAGATCCTAAATATTATTGTAGCTAGTATCTAGATTATACTACAAGGTATATAGCTATATTATTTTTAGTATAAGCTAAATAATAGAACTCTCTAAGTTATTATATAAACTAAGTATATACTCTTTAAAGCTATCTATAGATAGATATTTTAAACTTTATAAGCTTAAAATTAACTATTTCTAGAGTATTAGTACTAAGTAATAGTTAATATATTAGAGAGAGTAGTAGACTTACTATACAGTATACTATTAAAAGACTACACTATTTATAGCCTCTACCTAGACTATAGTAAGGTATAGTCTTATCTAGATAGTAGTTATAAAAATATCTTATATAATAAAGTAGACTAAAGTAAAAGTAGAATAGTATATTGTAGTTATATACCTAGCGTACGTAATAAACAAAGTCGATATAAGTTATAAAATACTCCTTATATTTACTATACTATAACTCGCCCTACTATTAATTATATAGAAGACTATAAGTAGTTTTAATTTTAGACTCTATACTAAAGGGTAAAGGTTTTGTATTATTGCTATTACTATGTTCCTCTAAAGACTATTTTAACTAATCTATTTAAGGTAATCTATTTATATCTATTATTGCGTTATAGTTCGCCTATTATATAGCTAGCTAGATAGGTAGAGAAAGTAACTATAAAATTTTTATAGGGCTAGATAAATCTATAGTATAGAGCTAAATTAACTATTTAGATAATTACTATTAATATGTTTTAACTAAAAACATAGTCTCTAGGCGCCTTTATAGTTATTAACTTATACTAGGTTCTTACTTATAGAGAAATATAAATAGTTTAAAAAAAGAACGTTATAGGCGCTTTACGAGTAGTTTTAATTAGTCCTTAGTAGTAGGTCTAGTAAGAATATATAGCTTAGAGTTAGTTAGCGCTAAAGGCTAACTTAATATAGTTTATTGCAAGTAACCTTACTACCTAGTATAAATATAAATTACAATAGAAGGAGAAAGAGAGGGAGGTTACAAACAATTAATCGCTAATTAGCTAGCTAGCTACACTAGTTCTATTTGTACTAGAACGACGTTGTATAAATATATATATACAATAGATTAGGTAGCTATAGAAACCTAGTATAAAGCACTTAAGCTAATAATATTATTTAATACATGTAACACAATTTAGTATCGTAAGGTATTCTATTCTTGCGTATTATAGTAATTAATTAATTAAGAGAGATATAGTATAAATCCCTAGAATTAACTTCTCTACACAAACTACAATTATAATAGATCTAACTTATTAGTTGTTATAACTATAAGTTAACTAAGAGCTAGGTTTACTAAATATCCTTTAAGGAAGTTTAAGATAGTAGTCTCTAACACGTAGCCTTTAAATAGATGTAAGATATCCTTAAAAATAATAATAGCGTCTAATAGTATTCTTCCTATCTAATAGAGAAAATTAAATAGATACTACTTTATAATATCTAATTAATAAGGCGGAGGTAGAGGCGTAAGAAGTAAGGCTATAGCTATTAGCTTATTCTAGGTAGTTACTAAGCTATTATATTTATAAACACGCTTTATATAGTTAATAAGGTTATACTTATAAGAAAAACTATAGTTACTTTCTATACAATTATAGTTAGAGAATTTATAGAGGTAAGGACGCGTACTATAACTATATATACTATATCTTTTACTTATAATAAAGAAGGTATATAGTAGAGGAAAACTAAAAGCTAATATAAGTCTTCTTACTATAGTAGAATAGCTTTAAGTGCGAGTCTATGTACTTACTAGATAGCTATTAGATAGTTCTTTCTAGGTAGGCTATAAGGTAACTAACTTATATTTGTATTTAAGAGGTGTTAGCTTATAGCTATAGCTAGCCTTACCCTCTTTAAGGTAGTAGTAGTTACTATTATTTTTAGGTAATTGTTAGTATAGTAGATAGCTATAGCTACTACTATTAGCTATCTCTAGTAGTAGTAAATAGCTACGAGCGCTCTTGTTATAATCCTCTTATAGTAGTAATTAAGTAATATTAAGCTATAAGCTAAGTTCTCCCTCTAGTAAATTAATAGTTAGAGTAGGAGTAGAGTAGCTATTACTATAGCCTTGCTACTAAAAAGGCTACGCTTAATTAATACTACTAGTAGTAGCCTAGAGA
>JALNQF010000398.1:0-35452 GCA_028456385.1 Ophiosphaerella korrae | reverse complement strand
TAAACCTAAAAGTGTTTGTATATAGTATAAGAGAAGGTAAAGTTAATACTACTAAGTAACTTAATAGCGCTAGATCTCTATATAAGTACTTACTATAGATATAGGCTTTGCGATAGGCAGGTTCGTTAATATAGGGGACCTAGTAAGCCTAATATTTATAAGTATTAGGGGGTAGGTAGCGTAGAGCAGCCTTAGCTAGGAATTTAGTAGCTAGTCGTAAATTCTGCGACAGCAAACTAGACCTGCGCGTAACTAGTTATAAGGGAGCGTAGTAGTCGTAGCTGTAGTAGCGGGGGTAGGCCCTAACCTAAAAAGAGTCCTACGCTTACTAGCTAAAGTAAACTATTCCTACTATTTTTGCGCTGTAATTTGTCTTTAGCTAGTAGTAAAGTTTTCTAATTACGCTTTAGAGGGCCTTTTTACGCCTACTAATAGCTAGGGTGCCTTACTAGGTTGCGTCTTTGTTAGGCTCTATTTTAGGTATATAGTTAGAGTTTTAGGCTTCTCTAGGTAGTTCTAGTAAAGGTTAAAAGTAGTAATTATACTTTATAAGGGGCTTTTTTGCGCCTATTAATAGTTAGGATACCCTAATAGGTTGTGTCTTCGTTAGGGCTCTATTTTTTAGGTATACGTAGAGTTAGTAGTTTAGCTTTCTCTAGGTAGTTCTAGTAAAAGTTAAAGGCAGCTTTATATTTTGCAAATTCTTCTACTAGCTCCTATATAGGTTTATTATAGCTAGTCTAGTAGACTAGGTAGTACTATCCTACGTGTTTTCTACGCTCTTTAAAGCGTATATCTAAGATAGCTTCTACTAGGTATTCTTTGTGTACGCTACTAGTTTCTTTGTTAGTAATAATAATAGGGATTAGCTATAGTAGGTCTTAATCTAGTAGGAGCTTCTAATCCCTAGGGCGTAAGAGTTTTAGGGAGAAGACTAGGAATACGCCTTTACTTAGTATCTCTTAGGGTAGTACTAGCTTATATACTCTACTATCGTAGATAACTCTCTTAATAAGGTATAGGCCTACCTATTAGTAGTCTAATTTTAGGGTTAGCTAAGTAGTTCTCTAATTAGCTATACTAATATAGGCTTAGTTGCTAACTTTATATACTAGTCTACTTTAGCGAGAGGTATTAGCTTAGGCTACTTACTCTTGTTGTACCTAGAGTATTTTTTCCTTAAGGTAGGCTACTAGGTTACTGTAGGCGTTAAGTAGCTCGTTAGCTCGTATGCGTTAGTCGCGTTAGGCTAGGTTTAGTTAATCTTTATTGTTTTTGCTAGGGTGTATACTACTACAAAGGTAATACCCTAGATCTACGAGAAATAGGGTTATCTTAATAGATATGTTAATAGTATTATTTACCTAGAACTTAGCTATATATAGCTAGGCTACCTAGTTATTTTATGCGTAGTTAACGTATTACCTTAGAAAGATCTCTAGGGCTTAATTTGCTCGCTTAGTTTAGCTATTAGTTTCTAAGTAGTATGTAGTTAAGAGCTTTTACGTAATATAGAGGCGTTTGTATACGTAGCGCTAAAATTAACTAATAAAGGTTGTCTCTCTATTAGATACAATATTTATTAGGACTCTATAAAGCTTAAAAATAGATATAAAATATTAGGCAGCTTCTTTAGGTTTTAGAGACTTATAGGGGAAGAAATAGCGTCTTTTTATAAGGTAGTAGCAAATTACAAGGATATATTTATAAATCTAGCCGCTGTTTTTGCTAGTTAGTAAGGCTTAGATATAGTCTACTAAGATATTAGTCTAGGGTACGTAGGAAATTAGTATAAGTTAGAGGTAACTAAGTTTGCTGTCTTGTAGGTTCTTTATATAGTAGTAGATTAGGTATATATTATAAAATTACTTAATAGCTTAGAGTATCTTAGGCTAATAATAGCGCTTGTATATTAGATATAGCGTACTATAGGGTCCTTTGTAGCCTACTAACTAATAGTTGTAGTATAAATTAAAGATTTAGTAGTGTAGATAGGTATTTAAGGGGATGTATAGACGCGTTTTATTAACCTAGAGGCGCCTTTCTTTTTCTAATCTAGTAGAGCTAATATTAGCGCGCAAGAAGTAGTATCCTACTTTGTAGAAGGCTTTTAATAGTTTTTATTATCTACTATCTATAGTGGTAAATGTAGCTTAGGCTATATAGTCTTCTAAATACGCTATATCTAGTAATTCTTCTATTAGGCGTAGGTCGACAATATATAGTAAGAGTTCTAGGTCTAGTTCTCTATTATAGAGTAGTAGAAAATCCTCTAGTAGGTTTACTAATTTTAGTTTTATTCCTACAATGTAGTAAAGGTAGGCGTATACTATAGTAGCTTATTCTAGCGTAAATCTATCTAGCTTTTGTAGGTCTGCGAGGCTTAGAGCGTAAATTACTATATTTAGTGTAGGTTTTACGCCTAGGGCTAGGACTTAAGGGCTTAAGATAATTTAGTTAGCTCTTAATACTTATAGATTAGAATTGTCTATAGGGTAGTCCTATAGTTAGTAGCTTAGGGCGTCTATAACCTCGTTTGTATTACTAGGTGCGTATTTAATATAGAAATTAAATTAGGAGAGGAATAATAACTAGCGTACCTAGTAGTAATTAAGCTTTTTAGTTGTTATAAAGGTTTCTAAATTATAGTAGTCTATTATAACGCGGATTATATATAGACTACCTATAAGCTCTAGTTTCTATTCTTTAAATGCTTAGATTATAGCTATAAGCTCTAGGTTGTAGATATTATAATTATATTCTACTAGGGTGTGTTTTTTTAAGAAGAAGCTAACTAGCTATTAGATTCTATCTTGGTTTAGTTAGCTTATTACTCCGCCTAAGGCCTACCTAGAGGCGTTAGTTTAGATATAGATTAGTTTTAAGGGGTTAAAGTAAAGCAGGACTACTCCTAGCTAGAAGGTAGCTTTTAGTTTATTAAAGGCGTCTACATGTTCTTAGGTAATTGTAAAAGGCTTGTACTAGGTCTTTTAAAGGGGTAGCCTATCTCCTTTAGTAGGTTTAGTAATAACCTTAGACTTAATTAACTTAGTAAGTAGTAGGGCGAGGCTTAAGTAATCCTTAATAAAGCGCTAGAGGAATCTAGTATAGCTTAGAAAGGCTAGGACTTCTTTAGTAGTCTTTAGTATTTCCTACTCCTAGATAGCTTTAACTTTAGAGGGATCTATTGTAATTCCTTTATTAGAGATAATTATACCTAAAAACTTAACTAAGGTAGCGTAGAGGCTAGATTTTTTAGGATCTACGTAGAAGCCTTACTCTTTTAGTTACGTAAGTACTTTACAAACGTACTAGATATAGTCTATTTTATTATTAGAGTATATTAGGACGTTGTCTATATATACAGTGTAGAAGTCGTCTAAATATTCTAGTAGGGCTAAGTTAATAGTGCGCTAGAAGGTAGCTAGTGCGTTAGTAAGGCTAAAGGGTACTACCTTGTAGGTATATATACTAAAGTAGGTAATAAAAGTAGTTAGCTATTCTAAATTTAGGGCAATACGTAAGTAGTAAAAGGCGTGTATTACGTTAAATTTAGAGAAAATCTTTACCTTATTTAGGTAGGCTAGTATTTCCCTAAAGAATAGAATAAGGTACTAGTCTTTAATAGTAGATTTGTTTAGCTCGTAGTAGTCTACGTAGACTTATAAGCTACTATCTAGTTTAGCTATAATTAGTAGGTTATTCCTAGCTAGGGAGCTGTATTTACTAATAAAGCCCTTACTTTCTATTTTTTAGATATATTTCTAGATTACTTTGTCTTATTTTCTAGTAAAAGAGTAAGGTTTAGCGTCTAGGATTTTTACGCTAGGTTTAAGAGTAATTTCTAGGTCGTATAGCTTATAAGGGGGAAGTTCTTTAGTAGCTTTCTTGTTAAAATAGGGTATTAAGTCTTGATATAGTTAGAGTAGTTCTATAGATAGGATATCCTTAAGCTCTACTATAGGTAGTAGTTTGTAAAATTATGTATAATCTACTTCTTTAGCTACCTTATAGTAGTGTACTAGTAGTAGTATTCTATCTAAGGTAAGTACTATAAGCGTGTATCTACTTCTTCTAGTAAAGGCCTTAATTACACGATAACTAATAGTTTAAATATCTATTAACAAGTTCTATTTATACTTGTTAGGGTACCTACTTAGGGGCCCTATAGGGGTAGATAATAGTTTAAGCGCTAGCTTCTTTAAGGCTATAGTAGAGTAATATCTAGGTACGCTATAGTATACTACTAAGGGGATTTTGTTAGTTATCTAGTAGTACTATTAGTAGTAAGTGTTAGGGAATAATAACGTTTTATAGTAGTAGTTAGGTTTAATAGTATAGGCCTTGCGCTATAAAAATCTTAGAATAAGGTTAAATTAGCCTACGTTTTTAATAATATAGGCGGAGGTCTATTTAATATACGCGCTTACTTATAGGTAGAACTTAACCTAATATGTAATAGACTTAGATAGAGAACTATTATATCCTTTATAGATAATAGGTTAAGGTAGCTAGATAGTTTATAATTTTGTAGTCTTTTAGGTAAATTTTTGTTAAATAAAGTTTACGTTAGCTCTATTATTAGCTAGGGTTCTAGCTATATAGGGTGCTATAGGGTCTTTGCCTAGGAAGCTAGTAAATAAGAATTAGTTTAGCTTAGCTTCTATTAGATTAGTTAGTAGTTTCTTATACTAGACTATCTATATTCTATAGGTAAGTGTATAGGATATAGCTATACTAGGGTTTATACTTTAGTAGTTAATTGCGCTCTTCTAGTTCGTGTAATCTTTAGGTTAAGGCTTTAGGCCTAGGGAACGTTGTTTTCTAAATCCTAGTCTAAGTTAGGCTCTAGTTCTAGCTCTATATCTAGTTAGGGGTTATATTTAAAGAATTAGTCCTCTATTTCTATGTCTATTTTAGAGTCTATTACTATATAGGTAGCTATATAGTAGTTTGTAGTGTTAGTAAGTATCTTAGATTTAGTAGCTTTTGTTTATTTGTAAGTAGTATAGTCTAGCTTCTTAATACCTATCTTTTTATAGCCTTAGTATAAAATTATTTTAGAGTTCTTAGTTTTAATTATAGTAGCTTTTTTACTAGTTAGGTATATTCCTCTAAATACGCCTTCTAGTTGTAGTTAATAGTATTTTAGTTCTTATAAGGTTATAGCTAGTTCTTCTTTAAAGTTTTGTATCTGCGCTCTTAGTTTAGCTCTTGTAGGTGCTAGGGTACGAAGCTAGGTTTACCTAGAGCCTATATCTAGGTTGTAATTATTTACTTTATTTTCTAATATTAAGATTATCTTTTAAAACTTAGCGGGGCTATTGTAGATACTAGGGGTAGTACTAGTAGCCTCTCTAAGCTAGGGTTGCAGCTTTTTTCAAAGGTAGATATTATATAGCTATAGGTTCTATTATAGTTTAAGGCTAATATTATTAAATTTAGAGAGGAATTTAGCTTATACTAACTAGGCGGTTTTGTAGATTAGTTAATCTAGTCTAAATTTAGCTATTTCTAGGGTTTTGTAGTATACTTCTCTTAATCCTACTACGTCTATATTGCTAAATTAGTAAAAAAGTGCAAAGAAATATGTAAATTCTTCTTAGTATAAGTAGGTAATACTATTTAGGATAGTAAGGTATAGGCGAGCTAATCTTGTATAGTAGCGTATAATAACGTTAGCTTAGGTTTGCGAGCTAATGTGTTTTTTTCTATTAGCAATAAAGTAATTGTATATAGACTAGATAAAGGATGTAATATCTACGTAGCGTCTTATACCTAAAAATTGTAAGGGTTTTATAGAGTAGTCTTCTTGTTCTTTATACTAGTAAAAATTAAAGGCTAGCTCTTAGATACTAGTTAGGAAGAGAGTTAGGGTAAACTCTTCTCTATTAAAGATATAGTAGCCTACTACTAGTACTTAGGGTTTAAACTCTCTTTTAAGGAAGCTAGGTTACTAGCCTTATAGTAAGATCCTAGTATAGGGTAGTTTTATATCTTTCTACGCTAGTATATTAAAGTTAAAGGTTTTTAGCTTAGTTTATTTAGCTATTAGGTCTTCTTAGTAGATTACTACTTTGCGTAAGTAATTATATTTTACTATAGCTTCTTCTTATAAGGCTTTGTACTAGGTAGCTCTTTAGCCTAAGGTATTGTGTTGCTCTATAATATAGTTGTAGTCTAGTAGTAATTGCGCTAGGCGTTCTTAGAGTTAGGCTAATTAGTTGTCTTGTTAAGAGAGTTATTTATCTAATTTACTTACTTTAGCTATAAGCCTCTAGTTTTGTTCGTTTACTACGTTAATTGTATCTTATATCTAGGTGTTCGCGACTACTAGGTATAATACTATTCTAGCTAGGGTAAATTCTCTAAGAGATAAGTAATTACTAAGTTTGTTATCCTTAATTCCTTAGTATAAGGTTAGTAGTAGGGTGTAAAATAAGGGTTAGAGCTTAGTAAATTTAGCGAGTAATTTCTTAAGTTTGTCCTAAGATACAAAGACTATTCCTAGTAGTAGGTCTTTGTTGATTATAGCGTTTAATAGTAAGTTGTCTCTTAGCTCTTCTAGGATCTTAAGCTTAGGTATAGGCTAGGGTAATAATACTTAGCTAACGTTTAGTTAGGCGTCGTCGATTAAGTTATTTAATGCAGTCTAGTTGTTAAAAGAGACCTTAGTAACTAGTCTATGCCTTAGGGGGCTACTTTAGTTAAAGTAGGTAAGGTCTATATCTAGGTTAAATTCTTCTATAATAGGTTAGTTAGGAGTAGCTAAGTCTATTATAGAGCTATTAGCTAAGAAGGCGCCTAGTGCTTATTAGGGAATTATGTTAGGTTAGAAATTAAGTTTACTAGGTAGTCTTAGCTAAATAAAGGATTTAGGGTCTATTACTTGTTTTCCTTTATCTTTCTACGAGGGGGTCTTAAGATATTATTAGAAGTTACTTAGTACTTTTTTTATTAGAGTAGTTAGTATAGTAGGTCCTTAGGTCTATTTTTCTAGAGACCTAGTTCTAGCGCGTATTTTATAGATTTTTTGCAGTATAGTAGCTCTAGAGTGTTCCCTTAGTTCCTTACTAGATCTATAGTCTACTATTTATAGCGTGTCTTTATCTTACAAGTATGCTTAGTTCTAGTAATAAAGAGGTTATAAGCTAGTATTATTTTAGTTTAAGAGGCTAGCTTTTAAGGAGATAGAAGATTTTTTGTACAACTAAGTTATAGTATAATAAGCTAAGTTATAGTAGTTATATACTATATTAGTGCGTTTAGCTATTAGTTTATAGAGATTTAGATCTTTAGCGCTAGCTAGTAAAGGTTTTAGTAGGGTCTAAGGCGCTTTATTACTTAGTTCTTATAAATTAAGCGCTAGTAATTTGCGTAGGTTTAGGGGTCTTTTCCTTCCCTAGCGCTGCTACCTAGGTTTAATACCTAGTGTAAGTACGCCCTCGCCTAGGTATACGTAGTAGGTGTAAGCTAAAGCTTTATAACCTGTAAGGTAGTTAAACTACTCTTCTTTAGTACGTATTTCTTTCTAGAACGTTAGCGCTAGTACTAGTAAAAAGGGAGCGCTAGAAACCTTAACTAGAACTACAATATAGTAAACTTAAGGGGCTACCTAGCGCGCTGTAGCTAAGGTAGGATCTAATTCCTAGTAGTATAGTTCTTTTTAGCTAGCTAGGCTTAATTAAGAGTTAGCTATAATTAGCTATCTTGTAGTAACTCTAGCGTAGGTAAAAAGGCTACTAGCGTAGTTCTAGGTTATAGAGAGGCCTATAAAAGTAAAATATTTGTAGAGATCTACTATTATATAAGGTAGACTTTACGCAAGATAACTTAATAAGGTAGTTTTAATAATTAACTAAAAAGAGTAAATAGTAGATAAAGCTATCTAAGTAAGTACTAGGTATATATACCTAGTAGCTTACTAAGCGCTAACTAAAAGTAGAAAGATAGTTAAATGTTAGTAAGTTGTAAACTTACTAACATGTTAGTAAGTTCGCAATGTTAGTAAGTTTGTAATATTAGTAAGTTTGCAATATTAGTAAGTTGTAAACTTACTAACATTAGTGCGAAAATAAGAGATATAAGAGATAACTCCCTTACAGAAATATAGTTAAAAATAACTAAAAAGAGGAAAGAAGTACTATAAGTATAGGCTAAACCTTAGAAGAAAGTAGCTAAGAGTAAAGAATAGTAATACGTAACACTCTATTAGACCTTTTATTATAATAATAACTACTATATATACTTTTTAAGTAAGTAGAGAGTAAGATAGTTTCTATATAGGAAATAAAGAGTAGTAGTAATAAAAGAAGATAGAACGTAAGTATAGCTTAATAAAATAAGATATATAATAGACTTACTAATAGAAGATTTAGAAAGGGAGAAGCCTTAGACCTTATTAATCCCTACTAAAGGACTAGTAGAAGATAAGAAAACTACTATAGTTGCCTCTAAAGTACTATAAAGTAATAAGAGAAAAAGTAATATAAAAGGTATAAAGTATACCTAGTTAGTATATAGCTATAATAGCTATATAACAATAAATATAGAAGAATAAAATAAAGAATAGAAATTTATTTAGAAATACTTACTAGTTATAAGTATAGAAGAAGCGTACAAAGACTAAAAGGTACATAATCCTAAGAATATAAAGTTTATATTATTCTAATAGTAGATAGAGTAATAGATAGTTATAGTAAGAAAAATACTTATATAAAGAAAGTAGTAGTACCTTGTAAAAAGAACGTAATAGATTAATAAAGCCTATATACTACAAGTACTAGTAGTATACTATATCCTAATATAGAAGATACCTAGTAAAGATAAATACTAGGAAGGAGACAACAAAAGAATAGATCTAGAATATCTAGTATACTTTAAGATATTATAGCTATTATACCTAAACACATATTATATTACGTATAGAAATCTAAAAGTAAGAAATAATATATAGCTAGTACGCTAGAAGAACTACAACTATATAAAGGTAATTCTAAGAGAGGACATTACTAGATAGGAAATAATACCTAAAGATAGATATATAGTAGTAAGGCTAAGACCTAAATTATCTAAGAAATACGTCTTAAGAAGACTATAGTATAAATATACAAATAATAAATATCTAAAACATAAAGAATAAAAACTTTAAGTAAGGCTATAGCTCTAAAAAAATAGATAATTTATAAAATTACTTAAGTAAGAATAGCTAGAAAGTATAAGGGGCCTATATATTACAAAAATAAGTATATACTAAAAAAAGAAAGTATAGTTAATAATTAATAGTAGAGCTATAAGAAACTTTATATTAAAGAAGTTTATAGAAATACATAGAATATATTATATAATAAAGAAGTACTCTTTATAGCTAAGTATAATTAAAGGAAAACTATTTTAAGAACCTATTAGGTTTAAGATAGTTCTCTCTATACTAGAACTAGAAAGAATAATAATTAAGAATATAGTTATAGATATAACAATAATTAACAATAAATAAGAAATTATACTAGGAATGCTATAGTTATAGATAACTAACCTATACATTAACTAGAGAATAGGAAGAATTAGCTATAATAAAATAGAAAAGCTAAAAGCTAATATAAATACCTATAAAGGAGAATTCCTAAAAGAATATAAAAAATAAGAACAATAGCTTATAGAACCTTTAGACTATCTCCTAGAATACTAACTATAGGACTTAGTAATAGAACTAGAAGAAGGTAAAAATATAAGATAGAACCTAGTCTACTAAAAAATAGAAGAAGATTCTAAAATTAAACAAACCTTTATTTAAAACGTACTAAAAAAAGAATAGATAAAAGAATATAAGTCTTTAGTAGTATATAGACTTATATTTATAGATAAAAAAGGAATAGAAGATAAGAGACCTTACGTAGACTTTAGAAAAACTAACATAGTTATAAATAAGAACTAATACCCCTTACTATAAATAGATAAAATATAAGATAGGTTATAAAAGGTAAAGATCTTTACAAAGCTAGATATCTAGAACGCCTACTACTAAATTAGAATTAAGAAAGGTAATAAATAAAAAATAGCATTCTAAACACAATAAAGACTATATAAATATATAGTTATACTCTTTAGCTTAATAAATATACTAGCTGTATTCTAAGAAAGAATTAATATAGTACTAAGAGAGTACTTAGATATATTTATATTTATATATTTAGATAATATCCTTATATTCTTAGAAATAGAGGAAGAATATATACAATATATATATAAGGTGCTAGAAAGGCTAGTAGAAAATAAACTATTTCTTAAGATAAGAAAGTGCAAATTTTACACAAAAGAGATAAGCTTCTTTAGATTTATTATAGAACTAGGAAAAATTAAATTAATTAATAAATAGCTAATACTAAAAAACTTAAAAGAGGTATAATAATTTTATAGGCTAGTAAACTTTTATAGAAAGTTAATAATAAGATAGTCTAAAAATATAGAACTAATAACTAGACTTATAAAGAAAGATACGCTATTTAAATAGATAAAGGAATGTAATAAAGCGTTTAATAAGATTAAGAAGAAGTTTATAAAAAATCTAGTTATTAGAATATATAACCTAGACCTACTAGTAATAGTAAAAATAGACGTATCTAACTTAGTCTATAGAATAGCACTAATAGAGGAAGACTTAAGAACTAAACAAGAACACTTAGTTAAATACTTCTCTAAGAAAATAAAGCTAGTAGAGCTTAACTACCTAATCTATAACAAAGAGATACTAGTAATCTATAAAGTATTTAAATAATAGAGAGTATACTTATAAAAAGTAAAGTATAAAATAAAAGTCTATATAGACTATAAGAATCTTATAAGATTTATACTAAATAAAGAACTATCTTAATAATATATAAGATAGTAGGAATTCTTATTAATATTTAACTTAGAAATTATATATATAAAAGAGAAAGACAATTAATTTATAAACGCCTTTAGTAGAAGACTAGACTTATAAGAAGAAGTAAGTACTACTAGTATAGTTCTAATTAAGAACGAGAAAGGATATTTAGTCTTAAATATACTTAAAATAGCTACTATACTTAAAAGAATAAGTAGCGAGCTAGACGAATAGATTTAGAAAATAATGTAAGAAGTATCTAGAGAAACTAAGAAGCTAGAAACTTAAAAAAGATTCGTACAAGCCTATAGAAGAATATATATTCTAGGAAAAATCTAGAGAGAATTTATACGATAATTCTATAAGCAACTAGTATATAGATACTAAGGAATTAAGAAAACGCTAAATAGGCTCTTAAGAGATTACTATATCCTAAGAGTAAAATAACTAGTAGAAGAAGTACTACGAGATTATATAAAATATTATAGAAATAAGTATAATAGATATACACTCTATAGAATGCTACAACTAGTTAAAGTACTAGAGTAACCCTAGAGAATAATAATAGTACAACTAAGAATACAACACGCTAACGTATTCTATTAGCGAAGCGGCTATATTACTAAAACGGCTACTTTTTCTTAGCACGAAGAATACTACGTACGAATAATAATATAGTCTTAATAAAACAATATTTTAACTCTATAAGAAGGTAGAATTTAACTTAGGCTTTAGGCTTATATATTAGGCTATTTTTAGACTTTATAACGCGCTACTATAGCTTTAAACGTATAATATTAGCGGCTCTCTACTTAGCTTTATAGAATCCCTTATTAACGCGCTACTTAACTAAACTACTAGAAACTTACTATAATAGAAGAGTAAACTATTATATAGTATATTCTTAACCTTAATTTAAGAGGATTTACCCCCTAGTTATATAAGGTAGTAGATATAGTAGACAAGCTATTAGTAATACGTAGTAGAGAACTAGTTAGGAAGTACTAGCCTACACACTTTGTAGCGCGTATAGATAAGCTTAAGACTACCTTTAGTTAAGTAAAAGATTACTAGAGAATACTTTAAGAAGATCTAGTAGTTATTAGTAGGTAGTTCTAGCTTATATAGGATATAATAGCAACGTATAGTATTAATCTAGATAATATCTATAACTTTAATAAGACTAGCTTTTAGATAAAAATAATTAAGTTAATAAAAGTTGTTATAGGCTTAGAGAGGTATATAAGGCCTAATCTTATTTAGCTAAGTAATTATAAGTAGGTTATAGCTATTATAAGTATCTACGCTACTAGCTATACAACCCTACTATTTATTATCTATAAAGGACGCGTCTATATCTCTACTTAGTACAAGGAAATAGATATACTACGTAATTAGAAGATCTCTATTTCTAAGAATAGATAGATAAATAATATACTTAGTCTTAAGTAGTTAAAGTACTTTAACGTATATATAAAGGCGCGTTAGGTAGGGTCGTACTAGCTACTTATCTTAGATAGCTATAAGAGCTACTTAAATTAAGATTTTAAGGACTACTACTTTAAAAATAAGATTCTAACGCTTTATATACTAGCCTATTCGTCTTATATCTTCTAGCTACTTAATATTGTCTACTTCTTGCTATTAAAGCTTAAGTACTCCTAGCGCGTACAAGACTTAGCGCGCTAGCGCGTCTACTATATTAATAAGGAAGGCTTCTTTCTAGCCTTTAGAGACGCGTTTTTTAACGTATTTACGTACAAGAATTATAAAAAGGCCTTTAAGGCATCTAGATTAGTTTCTATTAACGCGTAGGAAGTCCTTAATTACCTTAAAGTGCGGCTGCGTACTCTACTAGGACCCCTACTACTAGAGACGCTATAGTAGTTAAAGACTCTAAGTAATACGTATAAATTTAGCTCTTAGTTAAAGCTTGTAAGTAGCTCTTTCGTACAATTACTAGAATTAGCCTAGTAAGGGTTCTCGCAGCTTATTAAAGGAGCTAAACTTATGCTATATTAAAACGCTCTTATAAGCTCCTAGATTATAGAGCTTAAAGAGTAATTAGTAGAGATAATAAAGTGCAAAACGCGTAAATAGAAGTAGATTTAGTATAGTAGTATATTAGAGTATAGTACTAAAGCGTTGTACGTAGCTGTAGAGGCGTCTAGCAAGACTTAGAGGGTAAAGAAGGCTCGTAGTAGTAGTAGTAATAGGCGGGCTCAATAGGCTTAACTAGGTTAACGGCGTTATAAGAACTATAACAAGATAGGGCACAACGCTCGTACGTGCTAAAAAGATATAGAAGAAGATTCTAAATCTACTACAAGTACATCGTACGCAGGTTCTATAGCTAGTTATTAAGTAAATTGATTTTTTGTATATAATATTCGCGATACTAAGGAAAAATAGCTGTTTTAGTAATATAGCCGCTTCGCTAATAGAATACGTTAGTTATTACTTAATTACAATATAGACTTTTGTTATTACCTCTTAATCTACTAATACCTAATAGGTTATTAGGAAGTTAACCCTAGTAAGCCCTATTACACTTACTTTATAAAGATCTAGCTTACTAAAGCGTTACTAAGCTTAAGGAGTAAATTAGATAAGGTGCGTATACTAGTGTAATAATTATTTATACTTAACTTTACGCTAAGTAAAGATTATAATCTTAGCTTAGCTTATAGTTATAGCTTATAAGCTTTAGGTAATATTATAAACGCTATAGCTAGTTTAGTAGTAACTATAGTAAAGAGGAGAGATCTAATTTTACGCTAATACCTACTAATTTCAGAAAGGGTTACCTAGCTATTAGAGTATTATAGTACACCTATTATTTATCTATTACTAGAAATAATAATTATATCTCTTCTTAACACTATTTATTCTAGACGTCTATAGCAGCCTATAGCTAAAGTAGTTTAGCTATCCTCTATAGTAGTAGTAGTAGTAACTTAAAGTACTATTCTAATAGATACTATACTTTATAATAATTTGTAAGCTTACTACTATGCCTTTACTATACTATTTTTATATTATACCTAACCTGCTACTTTAGAGACAGTCTACTTACTAACCTTACTTGCTAAGAATTATTCTACTCGCTAAGTTCTATAGCCTCTAGCTACTATATTGTAAGGGCTTTGCGAGATAATTTAGAAATTAAAGCGTAGAACAGGTAGCGCTAGTAGCTGAGCCCGTTGTTTAGCGCCTTCGCGTGCACTACCTCAACAGGCAGCTATTACATAGTCTATTCCTAGCTATCACGACCTGTCAACCTAGTGCCCCGCCTTTTTAGCCTATATTCTTTTCTCGAGGAATACACAGTATAGCAAGCATAATTCCTTACTACTTTTGTTCTATTCTTTAATATACTCTTCTATCTAATTACCGCCTTCTGCAATAGTGCTAGTCGAGCCTATTAGTCTTTCTATTAGTGTTGTTGCTCTTACTAGTCTCTTTAGCACTATAATTAAATGCTTCGATTATTTACAAGCTGTGTGCTAATTTTCGCTCGAATATAAACTGGCTTTAGCAAGGCTAGACATACAAAAAGACCGCCTCTTAATCTAGAGTTCTGTCGTAGGCCTCCTAGAAGGAACAGGCGTAGACCGAAGTTATATTTTTAACAAACATCAAACCGCGCTAAAAATTAAGAAGCTATTCAATCTTATTATTAGACTCCTAACGCATACTAAAGATCTTCAGTCAAAATACAGACTTTAGCCTGTAACAACGTTATCCTTATTAGTACATAGCACGAAGAGCATCGTCAGTTCAAATCGAATAAAGGTATTTAAGGTAAAGTACGAGAGCTAGCTTACTTAAACTAATTAACGCTAGTATTAGACAAGCCTTCTTACAAGAGCCAAGTAGGCTATTTATAATACCAACAAATTTGATAGCTTAATCGTTACGCTCCAAGATCTTATAAATAGGTTGCAGACATATGTACTAGAGACTTAGGCTAATTAGGATAGGATGTTCCGTGTCGATATTAAGTCACTCCTAGGCGTTTTAAGTCTCCGTCTAGTTAAGGTTGCATGTGCTAGCGGCTACTAATTTTAGTCTAATGTTGCAAGTTTATGTATAGGAGTTTCTAAGACTAGAGGACTAGATCGTTATAAAATCAAGGAATAGGCTAAGGATACTAAAGCTAATTCGTCGCCTAAAACAACTGATTCTAAGAGCAAGAATACCTTCGTTCTACGGGCACCTTAATTGCGTACGCTATAGCTAGGCTTCTTCCTATTATTTTGCTAACTATTTTAGTCAACAAACTATCTTTACATGCTAGTACATTCTTTATTACTATAGACGTGTGCTCTAGAGAAGTTAACAGACCCTATATACTTCTTTTTAAGATCGAGGAGCATTGTAAAGTAAGGGGCTACGAAGACTTATACTTAGAATAAAATATTGCTTAACTTCTAACAGACGCTCTTAATCCTTCTTTATTTAGAAGCTCGGAATATAAAGGTTACTCTTTGTTGTACTAGTACGCGGCTGATCCTATAGAAGGCACACTTACAAACGTGTATATCTATTGCGCACTATACATAGAGTTACTTAACACTGCCTTTAGTATCTATTTGCGACCCGGGTACTCGCAACACTTTTAATACCGTATTAGAATTAACGACAAAATGCCTTAGAACTGTTAGATTAACAATACTAGCTATATTAAACTAATAAGTATACACGCTACTCTTAAAGAGCTACACGCTAGGCGACGGAAAGGATCCTTTAATTTAAGATTAAAGCAACTAGTAGACCTCTACTAGATCGACTAGCAAATTTATACACTAGAAGAGCTGCCTAAGTAAGTTTCTAAGCAAGTACTACTAGATGTTAGAGTATATTTTACTAAGCATGCGTTTAACAAGAAATGCGCTGCTATTGTTTTACTTAGGGAGCCTGTCTGCCTTTTTCTAATAATAAGCATGCATCCTATTCTATTGCTAAGGAGACGGGCCTAAGAGAGAGATTTACGTTACTAAAATCTAGCAATCCCTTTATAATATGTACGATATCCGTCGTTTGTTGTTATATAGCCTAGTACGAATAATGCACGCTAACGCTAGGACGCCTAATTAGTAGGTTGTTACGTGTTGTACGCTCCGTATAGTTTTATTAAGATAGGGAGTAGCGTTCTTTAGCAACATGCGCCGAGGGAGATGCTATTAATAGCCTATAGGCCCTATTTTAGTTCCTAACTGTAGAGTCCGTGTCTAGTACCTTAGATCTCGCTATTCTTCTAAGACCTTGTTCTAGCCCGTCTCCTAGAATCTCTTAGCATCCGCTAGACTAACTTTCGGCGGGCGAATATGCCTCTACTAATCTTTCTACTTCGTCTTTAAAAATTTAACCTTTACAAGTAATAGTCTACTTATTAGGGCTAAAGGAAAAAGTAGCTACTATAGTTTACATGTTAGGCGTAGTGCTATAGCAGTAATACTCTAGAGTGTAAATCGCGCTAAACCCTGTAGAGCTGCAACATTACGTGCTATTGCTTAGGAATGCACGGGCGCACCTAAGAGTTTAGCCCTCCTTAGGGAATAGAATAACTTAAATATCTGTAATCTGTGCGCGCAGTCGCCTCCTAAATAGGACAATTATAATATTAGCAACCTTAGTATCCTATTTGTTAACCTTCTCGTAATTGCTACATTATTTTAGCATTGCGATAAAACGAGGGTTCGATAGCCTTGGTTTAGTTAAGCTCGCTAAAGATAGCGTACGTTACTATAAACGCAAGAAATTAGACAATACTAACAAGTCGTTCTACGACGAGCTTGCCTATATATTCAAGTACGGCAAATTAAACACACTACAACTTACCTAAGAAACGCTTAAGAAACTCTATGCTACTACAAAGTTAAAGTTGCTAGGAGATTAAGAAATAGGCTATGTGTAGTCTATCTAACAATAGGCAAACAAGTGTAAAAGCTATAAAGAACCTAGAATGCCTCTATTACTAACACCTAGTGTTACAAGCTAGAGAGGTAATTAACGTAGAATAGTAAAGCTAGCTTAACGACAGCGCTCCTCTAGCCTAACCAAGAAGGTAAACAGCCCGCAATATTAGGCGATAAATATAGCGGATGCGAATATGTTTGTTAATTACTTCTCTAACGCTCTCGCAGAAATTAAAGAACAGCTTAGCTATATATTAGATAGTATAATATAGATAGTTAATTAATAGAGAGCTATTAAAGAGCTAGCGAGACAGTATTATAAGAAATCAAGGGTATTAGCAAAGAAATGCACTAGAGAGGGTAAGTAGAGGAGCTATCTATTTTTAGGCTTGCTCTAGCTATTAAGTAGGTTAGAATCTAAGATATTAGTGCTTAGTGCGTCTAAGAGACGTAAGTCTGCGAGTTTTAATTCTCTATATATTGTTTAAGTAGATACTAACCTATAACTTAAATAGTATAGATCCTAGAACTTAAGCTAACTGCGCTGTTACCTTACAACTTCGTTCCTCGCTCTATACTTACCTTACTTTTACAAGGCCTAATCTAGTCTTTAGACGCTACTAGTACCTATCTAATCCTACCCTAGGCGTAGTTAACAGCCTCTATCTTCCTAAACGCCCCTATATTTAGTACACCCTCTACCTCCTCAAGCGATGTCTCCTCTAAGAATCCGAATAGTCTCTCGACACTAAAACTAGATATTACCCTAGGCCTAGTATATACGTCCTTTACTCCTAAGTAGAAATCTATCTTAATACTACTCTAAGGTAAGAGCTACGTCCTAAGCAAACTACACTAAGTATAGATAGGTCTATGCTTTCCCTTCTTTGTTGCTAAGAGTAAAGGCGGCGCTGTAGGTAGAAACTTAATTAGGGCGTAGAATTAAGCTATAGTTAATAGAGCCTGTGCTCTTAATATTTTAGGAGATCTAGAACGTATTGTTACATAGATAAACTCTTAAGTAGACTATATCTAGTCCTACTAGGAAAATATACTTAGGAGGTAAGGGGTAAAAGATAAGGCGCTAATAGTTGTATTCTTTGTGACTACAAAAGGACCTTTGCATAAGATCTAGGTGTACTACTAGGTTAGCAAAGCTTACTATATAACATGTTATTGTGCGTAGTAGACGACGCGACGTAAGGATATAAAGGAGTTTGTGTAGGTATTAGCAAAGATTGTAGAATAGGGTAAGAGAGATTTTAGGGAGCTTATTCTTAGCTTATTTAGATAAATTAAAAATGCTGTGCTTAAAGGCGTTTTGTTAAGAATAGATAAAAGCTATAGTAACAAGATAGGATAGATGTGTATAGTGTATAAGAGAAAACAGGGCGCTCTGTCTCTACTTTAGAGTGACACCTTCTAAGCCTAGAATTAAGCTCTACCTATAATATCGCGAGACATCTAGTAGAAGGCCTAGATAGGTCTAATATACCTACTAACTGTTAAACCCTGCTCTAGCTTCTGTAGTAGATCTTAATGTCTGTGTAAGGGTGTAATCCCTTACACCTGAAATTAGATCTAGTTGTAGCTAAAGTCTATCCTTAAGGCTTTTAGCAAGTGCGTTTGTAAAGCCTAACAAGAGGAGTACTACTCTAAGAAAAGGTATAGAAGAATATATTTTAATTAATCGTGTATTAAGGGGGAGATTAATTTAAATATACGTATATTATCTTCGATACTAGGAAAAGTAGAGTAGCCTAAAACCTACTAGTATAGAAATTACGGGGCTAATAGCGCAAAGCAACTAAGAAGGCATTAAAGCTATTATTAGCGATGCTCTAGACTAGGAGAAAAGAAGTAGAGCGACGTTTAAAGTTAAAAAGACAGTAATTATCTACTTTACTCGCAAACTATACAAGAGTGCTATAGAATTATTTACTACTAAAGGACAAACCGTACTACTAAAAGATTACGTTAAGATACTCGGAGTTCTTATAGACGCTAAATTAAAATACTAGAAGTACATCGCGAGAGCAGCCGCTAAGGGCCTAGAAGCAGCCCTAATAGTAGACTATGCCTCTAATGTCTAGATGTATAGGGTCTAAAGGATCGAGGCACAAGCTATTATTAGGGCGTTTATAATATGCCTCCTTTAAACCTTATCTCGATCTTTACTAGAAAACAATTTGGCCTACTATTACAAGGCTATTAATAACCTACGTAGAGTATACTACTAGCTTATAATTTTAGTATTTAGATAAACTCCTAACTTTATCTGGTTCTTAGGCTTTACAATTAGTTATTATGCTAACTACTAGTAGCCTGTAGTAAGCTACTCTCCCCTCTACGACCTCTACAACTCCTAACTACTAGCGGAAAATCGCCTCGACCTTCCGAATCGTCGCACATATTATAGGACCTCTAGTACATAGTAGTGCTGTTAGTTAGAACTACTAGACAATCTACCTACCTACTTGTCCCTAGGGGTTCTGTACATAGCTGGTGCGGGTCGGCCACCTTCTTTACTAAGTAAGGCCCTCCCACGTTAGGGTTTGCGTCTCGAGAAGTTAAGGTTAGCGATAGCGCCTGCTAGCCCGTCCGTACTATTATTAGTACTAATATCGGTCTACATAATCTACGGATGTTCTAAGTATTAGTTTACTGTAATACGTAACATCTGCATCTATCGTGAGCATGCGGTTAATTAATTCTAGAGTAGGGTCGCTAACAGAGTCCTAGTATAGAGAAAGATAGTCGAATCGTCCTATCTTAATTTGCTAAGAGAGGGTATAGGGGTTCTTAAGGCTATAGAGTTCGTCGGAAAAGGGAGGGAAGCTACGCAAGCAGGTGTATAGGACGACGCAGGGCGACTAAATATTAATAGTACAGGTGTAGCGGCGGTAGCTAGAGCTCTGTAGGATTTCTGGTGCGATATCTATAACCTATTAGCCTAAGTAGATATTTGTTTAACAGTCGAAATGTAGGATAGAGTTCTGCACCTATATCCTATTAGCCTTTAAACGTAACTATATTAGTAAGTAGAATTGCAAAATATTTTAGAAAGAATCTTTGCTAATAATATTAGCGAGTCTAAAGTCAGCGAGCTTAACGTAAAGATTGCTGTCTTTAAATAAGAGCTTAGGTGCTTAAGCTAAGGGAGCGCGTATAGGACGACTTTTGTATGTAATTTAGGGGCTATCCTACCCTAGGTAATATAGGTATCTAATGCATAGGACGCCTTAAAAACATCTACTTAATAACTTATTAAGCCTTAAGCTAAGCCTACGACTCTAAAATTAAGCCTTAACCCTACAACTCTAAATTGTAAGCGCTTGTTCAGCTAACTTAGTAATCTATTAGAGCCGCGGTAGCGCAATATTAGATTACAATTACTAGCAGCGTTGTAATGTATTAAAAGTTAGTAAGCAGCTAGCTTTAAGCTGCTAAGTAAAATAGTAATAGATAAGGCTAAAGTTGTCCTTAGCGACAACGAGGTAGCTGCGATCTATAAGATATAGAACTAGGATTAGGATTGGTAAGCTTTTGTATACAAAAACAATTAAGAATTAAAATAAACACGCCTTTATAAAGCTTTAAAATAATTAAGTAATTTTTCTGATCTTGCTACTTAAAACGACACTAAAATAGCGTTAACTTTTGCTTGTTTTGATTGTTCCTAAGTCTATTAATGCTTCGCTAAGCTAGCTTAAAATAATAGAAGGACTATAGTCTGATAAATTAGGTATAGAGGAGATCTTCGAACTTTATATAAGCTATTGTAAATTATTATAACCCCTAGGTAATGTAATGTTAAAGTGCTTCTATATATACCTATTATAAGCTTTGGAAAGGGCCTACTACTAGTTTTGTAGATGCTGCTTAAGCAGTAAGAGGGGAAAATAAATGTTTACTAGTTGTTTTGCTGTCTGAAAATAAAAACAAAACTTGCTAGTGCTAAATTATTAAAGAGATAAATTATACCTAAAACGGCTATTATAAGCTTCTATCCCTTGCTTATAAGTAATATGTGTCTTATCCCTAATTCGTAGAACCTTATTTAGCCTAGGAGGCAATTAATATCAATTTCTATCTCCTTACGTCGGCGGATTAGAATTTTGGCCTTAGGGCTAACACTCGCTATTATTCCTAACGCTATTAAACTTAGATTAGCCTTAGGTGCAAGTTTCTAATTATACTTTATTAGAAGATAACACAAAGCAATCTTTAGCTCGTTGCTAGCGAAAAATCTACTAGGGTAAGCTTGTTGACTGTGAGCAAAATTAAAGTAATTGATACTTGTTAACACTAATTAAGATGAGTGTTCCTTCCTAGGCTGCGACTGTAATTTTAAGAACTAGTCCCTGATCTATTGATCTAGGTTATCGTAGGTTTCTAAGTTAACTATTTAACTTGTCTCTATAGCTAAACGCGCTCCTTTGTAGAGGAGAAGACTATTAGAAAGTCGAAAGTCTTTAGTAATAGTACGGCGCATTTAGACTTAGATCCTAATAATTAGTAGAATGCTAGTATAGGCTTAAAAAGTTTAGACTTATAAGAACTTCTAAGTAAATATCTTTGCGTCTCCTTAAGGACGCTGTCGAGCAGTTTTAAACTATATAACGACGTCTTCTTCTAGCTCTTTGTTCCTAATACTACAGCGATCTCTTGTTGTAGTAAACTAAATATTTTAGGATAACGAGCAACTTCTAGCATAGTCTGCGTTAGAAGGCTCGATGTTGTGTGTATTACTGCGAAAGAAAGAAAGAGCTAAAAATTAGCCGCATTAATAGAACTGTTAGTGTTCTTTTCTTGCTAATTGAGGGCGTTGTTAAACACTAGCACTAACTTTCTAGCAGTAGTAGTAGCTTTTTGAAGATCTCTTCGTGCTTGTATAATAGGTGTAATTTCGCGCTACGCTGTATTGCGCAGTTAGCGGGATTTCTTGTAGTTAGGTTTAATCTACTATAATACGTAGTATAGTAGCTTTAGGAATAGGTTTAGGCTTATAGCGCCTATAAATCTGATTACGGTGTAGTTACTAGTTACCCGTAGCTAATTTTCGTTCTGGCATAGTTCTAGGCTAAGGAAGACGCGCGATGATAGATAGGCTATAAGAGCTATATTATAGTCCCTAGCAAGCACTTTATGCTATTTATGCTCTTCCCTATATACGATAGGCAAGATAAACGAAGTTTCGCTAGACAAAGATAGAGTAATGTTGCCTAGAGACTAAGTTAGATCCTTCTTTACGACTGTCTACACAACTTTGTCTTTTCTTACACCAAGTAATATAGGACAAAATAGTATTAAGTAAGTATAGAGATCTTATAGTATAGTTATTTTTAACCTTAACTAAGAGTAGTAGTGTAAAGATACCTCTGCGATGGATGTAAAGAAGGAGACCTTATTACGATTGTGGATTTCTTTACTAAACTATAGTAGGAGAACTACAAACTAGTCTACGTCTGTTACTATATAGAAAGGCTTATCTCTATAGATGGCTTGAGCTTCTACTAGAAACTTATATAGGGTAGCAGCGAACCTCTTTTTTGCTTCGATTGAGGAAAAGAGTCTAGGTAGATTAAAGAGGGGTAGTAACTTTAGGTTTAGGCTCTAGGAGCGGTAGATGTATACTATAGCAGCAAGTATAGCTACGACTAGGGTATATAGTAATAGTCGAGCTATAATACCTAAGATCTACTTATCCTTATTAGACAAAGAAGTTTCCTAAATTAATAATATAATAGCAACAAATTAGGAAGGAGTAAAAGCTTAAGAAGTAAAAGAGGTAGCAAACTAGGTTACTCCTACAAGAGGGTATTGTATGTGCTTTATGCTTAACTAGAATATATTGCGCACCGCTATACGTTCTGTTAGGGCTTATACTTCGGGATTAATTTATGAACACAATTGTAGGGTTACAAGAAAAGATAGGTATAGTTCGTACTTAATCTTCTATACAAATTTTGTCTGTGCACAGGGCCTATATACCTATCCTTTCTTCTGCCCCCCTTGTATAGTAGATTAGAGTAGAGGGATAGAGCAGAAACGCGTATAACTGTTACCTAGCAGAGGAAGGTATATAAAAGTAATTAGATAAGACAAACGTAGCGTGTATAAACTAAATCTATAAGTACTAGATCGTACAAAGTAAAGCTGTGTGCTTTGCTAAGTTCAAGGAGTAAGGTATAGCCTATAGGATGCCTTAGGGCCTATTTAGTGCGGCGCACTAGGTAGTTGTCTCGAGTAAGTAGCTGAGGGCGTAGCTATAGCGCGCGCTAGCGTTACTAAATTTAGATAGACGTAAACTAGGTGTATTTAGTGCAAACTTTTTATCGCAAGTTAGAGCTCTGCTCTATACAATTTAGGTAAGCTAGCTAATAAGGTCTTAAGCTACCTAAGGTTTTGAGCCACCCCTTAGAAACTGGCTACTTATCTAAAAATCGTGTTATCTTAACAACTACACTACTAAAGTAGACAACTGTAAAGAATCTATACAAGCAGCTATCTATAATTACAATACTAGTGTTTTTTTAAGTTAAAGAGCTACTGCGAAAGCGTATAGGATCTCTTAAGCTACGCTTTCTACGCGTATACGCAGTACGTAGAGTAGTTAAACTAGCTACGTATACTAGCAGCAATTAACTCTAGAATAAGAGGAGTTTCTCGTGCAATAGATCCTTAAAGAGGACGTACGTGCTTTTCCTCCCTTACGCACTCGCGCTTAAGAAATAGCAAATTAAATCTTAAGGATAGATAGAGATAATAATTAAGTTACGTTATAAGAGATAAACGATCTTCGGTATAATACGAAGCTCTACAGCCGGAGCTAAGATTAGATAAGTATAGGACTTAAATAGAATAGGTAAAACTAAAAGATCTAGTAATCTCACGTAGATATATAAACTATCTCTTTTGTAGTTACTTAGAATTAATAATTATCTCCTATTTATTCCTAAGCTTACAATATTATAGGTGTAATAAAAGAAATCGATATAGAACTAATTAGCCCCTACTCGGGTAATAACGAAGTATAGGACAAGTAGGGTAATAACCTAGATTAGGAGACAACTCGCAACTAGGACACGTAAGTCGAGTAATCTATAGATCTATAGTGCGCACAGACATAAGAAAACTACAGATTAACAGATTAGTAATCTGTTAATCTATAGTCGCTAAGACAGAATCTAAACAATAGATTAATAGAGTAGCATAGGTATATAGTACCTAGGATAGACATTATTAAGATAACATCGACAATCTAATCTCTAACTAAGAGCGACACTGTATTGACATCTATTGTTTAGAATTATTTAGTGTTTATAGCCTATTGTACGATTACAATACGCACCTTAGCTATTACCCCTCAATCTACTTCCTACCCTACATAGGCTTCTAGTAGTCGACGACTAAGAGCTCTGTTATATACAATCTTACAATAGTTATAAGCCTAGCGCTAAAGAAAACACAATATTTCTATCTTATACACTATAGCTAGAGATTACAAGCTTAGTATACCCTAATCTATTACTTAAACTCTTATAATATTGTCTAATAAAGTTACTATACTTAATAAAGGTACTACCTAGCTTAAAGAGCGCTCTTAGTAGCTACTCTAGTTTATATAGTTCTACTACAACTATAAGGCTAGGCTCTATACTACTAGACTAGACGTGACTAAAAGAGGTACAGTATGCCTATTCGGTATACTAGGCACAGAATAGTATATATACTAGATACCTGTAGCAGGCCTAGGGCTAGCCTATAGCTGGCCGAGGGTTGCATAGAAAAGTACTTATAACAACAACGCTCTAGAGCTAAGTATTTAGGATCTTATTAACCTTTAAGGAGATAGTATAAGTAATGTATTTAAATTAGAGCTTAGATAACTTAAGCCTATAAGTTTTAAACTTACTTTTAATATATACTTTATAAAAAGAAATAGTTAGAGCTTAAAAGTATTAAACCTAAGAGTGTTAAGTGTATAAGTTAACGTAATAGTAGATCTATAATAGGGTTACTAAGGTCGACTTCCTAATAACCTATTAGGGTGTTAGTAGATTAAGAGGTAATAACAAAAGCTCGTATTATAATTAAGTAATAACTATAAACAATAGTTAATTTGTGTGTGCAATGTCAAGTATTAGCGTTCTAGGTTAGAGATTAGATTACTAATACTATCCTAATAATGCGCATTGCTACTAACTATATATTCCTACTAATCTATTTGTGCAACCTTATAGATTACCTTAATCTATCGCACGTGTTTATAGATTACTCTAACGTATTACGTGTTTAGGTTGTAGGTTGTTTCCTAATTAAGGTTGCTACCCTGCTTATCTTATACTTTGTTAGCACTTAAGTTAAGACTAATTAGCTCTATCTTAATTTCTCTTATTACACCTATAACACAATTCCTTCCTTTAGGTAGGTTTTTATTTTCCTGTCCTAGTCCTAAGGTTATTAGTCTAGTTTCTTCGTCGATATTAAGTTCTTCGTCCTCTCTCCTTATACCTACTAAGTCTACCCTTTATTATTATTAATTAGCTAATCGTGTGTTACGCTATAGTATTATAATATTTCCTTATTCTTGTTATAAATCCTTAAACCCTTTATTAGTTTATCTTTTTTTAAAATATAGCAAGGCTTATAAGGCGTATATTTATACTAATACTTATTTGTCTTATAACCTATTAGGCGTGTCTTTAGTAGATTATAGGTTTATAATACTTATTCTTACGTCTATACTTATTTATAATAGGGAAAGCTATTAACTACGTTTAAGATAAACTGTGTATATAGATTATAGAGGCTAAAAAAGAATATAATTAGATTCTAAGTATATAGGTAGAAAATTATACCTACCTAGTTTATCTTTAAAAGACGAAGGCCTTAAATAATAAGAAGTCTATTACGTAGGCTATTCTTCTAGAATCTAAGCTTAATTTTAAGGCTGTAGTAGAGGCTACTCTAGCTCTTACTATATTAAGTACGTCTAACGCCTCTCTACTTACTATTAATAGCGCGAGTCTTCTCTATTTACTATAAGGTAGTCTAGAGGGTTTTAACTTTAGAACTCCTTTAGTTTCTTAAAGTAGTTAAGGTTATCTTCTAGTTCCTATATATCTTCCTATAGTTATCCTTTCTCGTTTATCTCTATCTATTTTACTAAGTAGTAGTTTCTTCTATTATAAAACTAGTATACTAGGATTTCTTTTACTTCTTATTCTACTTATTCTCTATATATATCTACTTTATATACTAGTAGTTCTACGTTTTATAGTGCTATCTTAAGTAGTACTACGTAGAAGGTTAGGTATATCTTTATCTTACTTAGTAGTTTTAGTTTAAATATAACTAGTGTAACTTCTTTCTTAATTTTATATAGTCCTATCTTAACGTAGTCTAATTTTAAACTAGGTCTTTTACTTTTAACATTTTTTTATACTAACTATATATTACTAGATTAATTGTAAATAGCGCGAGAGTAGGTAGCGTTTAAGCTCGAGTCGCTAGGCTCGCGTACGCTGTAAGAGGTATAGAGAGACTAAGTACAACTTACGTACGTGTAAAAATAATGTAGTAGATACTACTTGATTTAATATATTAATATACCTACGCTACTCTACTGCGTTGTTAAGTTGTACACTTAAATAGGTGCGTAGAGTTAGTAGGGCGCGTAACTTGCTTGTAGGCGCAACTTGTAAACTATATTATATTTTATAGTACTATCTTAAGTAGTACTACGTAGAAGGTTAGGTATATCTTTATTTTACTTAGTAGTTTTAATTTAAATATAACTAGTGTAACCTTTTTCTTAATTTTATATAGTCTTATTTTTACGTAGTCTAATTTTAAATTAACTTGTTTACTCTTAATATTTCTTTAGACTAACTATACTTTTTCTCTCTCTTTAAATTAAAGTCCCTCTTTATATTTTTTATTATAGTATTTTACTATACAATTATGTAAGAACTTAGTATTCTATCTTAATTAATTGTGTATTTCTTTTATTTTATTTGTAAAGTTTTCTCCTCTTAGGGTCTAAGATTCTATATTTCTTAGTATTCTATATATATTAGGATTAAATCTATAGTTTATAAAGAAGGGTAATATCTCTATTACTATATTCTTTATACTATTATATACTAGTAGTACTATAAGTAGTAGTTATACCTAATTGTTTTAGTTGTAGTTAAGGTTATGTAAGGTAGACTTTACGTAAGATAACTTAATAAGGTAGTTTTAATAATTGACTAAAAAGAGTAAATAGTAGATAAAGCTATCTAAGTAAGTACTAGGTATATATACCTAGTAGCTTACTAAGCGCTAACTAAAAGTAGAAAGATAGTTGAATGTTAGTAAGTTGTAAACTTACTAACATGTTAGTAAGTTCGCAATGTTAGTAAGTTTGTAATGTTAGTAAGTTTGCAATGTTAGTAAGTTGTAAACTTACTAATATTAGTGCGAAAATAAGAGATATAAGGGATAACTCCTTTACACGTCTCCCTCCTTTTAAAGAGCGAATTCCTAGAGCTTAAAAAGGGCTCTAATTAACTAATAATACCTATTAGGTAGTAGTAGTAGTAGCTAGGGATAAGGAGGTTAACTGTTTTTAGAGTCAAAATCGTTATTTGTAGAGTATAGAGCTAAGGTTTTTACTAATTTTAGTATAAAATTAAGATGCGCGCAACTTCTATATACAAAACGTGTCGACTACAAACCCTTTTCTACTACTTCTACCCTACGCTAACAAAATTAAACTTAAAAGTGTTCGTATATAGTATAAGGGAAGGTAAAGTTAACACTACTAAGTAACTTAATAGCGCTAGATCTCTATATAAGTACCTACTATAGATATAGGCTTTGCGATAGGTAGGTTTGTTAATATAGGGGACCTAGTAAGCCTAATATTTGCGAGTATTAGGGGGTAGGCAGCGTAGAGTAGCCTTAGCTAGGAATTTAGTAGCTAGTCGTAAATTCTACGACAGCAAACTAGACCCGCGCGTAACTAGTTGTAAGGGAGCGTAGTAGTCGCAGCTATAGTAGTAGGGGTAGGCCCTAACCTAAAAAGAGTCTTACGCTTACTAGCTAAAGTAAACTATTCCTACTATTTTTGCGCTGTAATTTGTCTTTAGCTAGTAGTAAAGTTTTCTAATTGCGCCTTAGAGGGCCTTTTTGCGCCTACTAATAGCTAGAGTACCTTACTAGGTTGCGTCTTTATTAGGCTCTATTTTAGGTATATAGTTAGAGTTTTAGGCTTCTCTAGGTAGTTCTAGTAAAAGTTAAAGGTAGTAATTATACCTTATAAGGGGCTTTTTTGCGCCTATTAATAGTTAGGATACCCTAATAAGTTATATCTTTGTTAGAGCTCTATTTTTTAGGTATATGTAGAGTTAGTAGTTTAGCTTTCTCTAGGTAGTTCTAGTAAAAGTTAAAGGCGGCTTTATATTTTATAAATTCTTCTACTAGCTCCTATATAGGTTTATTATAGCTAGTCTAGTAGACTAGGTAGTACTATTCTATGTATTTTCTGCGCTCTTTAAAGCGTACGTCTAAGATAGCTTTTACTAGGTATTCTTTGTATACGCTACTAGTTTCTTTATTAGTAATAATAATAGGGATTAGCTGTAGTAGGTCTTAATCTAGTAGGGGCTTCTAATCTCTAGGGCGTAAGAGTTTTAGAGAGAAGACTAGGAATACGCCTTTACTTAGTATCTCTTAGGGTAGTACTAGCTTATATACTCTACTATTGTAGATAACTCTCTTAATAGGGTATAGGCCTACCTATTAGTAGTCTAATTTTAGGGTTAGCTAGGTAGTTCTCTAATTAGCTATACTAATATAGGCTTAGTTACTAACTTTATATACTAGTCTACTTTAGCGAGAGGTATTAGCTTAGGCTACTTACTTTTATTGTGCCTAGAGTATTTTTTCCTTAAGGTAGGCTACTAGGTTACTATAGGCGTTAAGTAGCTCGTTAGCTCGTATACGTTAGTTACGTTAGGCTAGGTTTAGTTAATCTTTGTCGTTTTCGCTAGGGTATATACTACTACAAAGGTAATACCTTAGATCTACAAGAAATAGGGTTATCCTAATAGATATATTAATAGTGTTATTTGCCTAGAACTTAGCTACGTATAGCTAGGCTACCTAGTTATCTTACGTATAGTTAACGTATTACCTTAGAAAGATCTCTAGGGCTTAATTTGCTCGCTTAGTTTAGCTATTAGTTTCTAGGTAGTATATAGTTAAGAGCTTTTACGTAATGTAGAGGCGTTTATATACGCAGCGCTAAAATTAACTAATAAAGGTTGTCCCTCTATTAGATATAATATTTATTAGGACTCTATAAAGCTTAAAAATAGATATAAAATATTAGGTAGCTTCCTTAGGTTTTAGAGACTTATAGGGGAAGAAATAGCGTCTTTTTATAAGGTAGTAGTAAATTACAAGGATATATTTATAAATCTAGCTGCTGTTTTTACTAGTTAGTAAGGCTTAGATATAGTCTACTAAGATATTAGTCTAGGGTGCGTAGGGAATTAGCATAGGTTAGAGGTAACTAAGTTTGCTGTCTTGTAGGTTCTTTATATAGTAGTAGATTAGGTATATATTATAAAATTACTTAATAGCTTAAAGTATCTTAGGCTAATAATAGCGCTTATATATTAGATATAGCGTACTACAAGGTCCTTTATAGCCTACTAACTAATAGTTATAGTATAAATTAAAGATTTAGTAGCGTAGATAGGCGTTTAGGGGGATGTATAGACGCGTTTTATTAACCTAGAGGTGCCTTTCTTTCTCTAATCTAGTAGAGCTAATATTAGCGCGTAAGAAGTAGTATCCTACTTTATAGAAGGCTTTTAATAGTTTTTATTGTCTACTGTCTATAGTAGTAAATATAGCTTAGGCTACGCGGTCTTCTAAATACGCTATATCTAGTAATTCTTCTATTAGGCGTAAGTTAACGATGTATAGTAGGAGTTCTAGGTCTAGTTCTCTATTGTAGGGTAGTAGAAAATCCTCTAGTAGGTTTACTAATTTTAGTTTTATTCCTATAATATAGCGAAGGTAGGCGTATACTATAGTAGCTTATTTTAGCGTAAATCTATCTAGCTTTTATAGGTCTGCGAGGCTTAGAGCGCAAATTACTATATCTAGCGTAGGTTTTACGCCTAGGGCTAGGACTTAAGGGCTTAGGATAATTTAGTTAGCTCCTAATACTTGTAGATTAGAATTATCTATAGGGTAGTCTTGTAGTTAGTAGCTTAGGGCGTCTGTAACCTCGTTTATGTTACTAGGTGCGTATTTAATATAGAAATTAAATTAGGATAGGAATAATAACTAGCGTACCTAGCGGCGATTAAGCTTTTTAGTTATTATAAAGGTTTCTAAATTGTAGTAGTCTATTATAACGTAGATTGTGTGTAGACTACCTATAAGCTCTAGTTTCTATTCTTTAAATACTTAGATTATAGCTATAAGCTCTAGGTTGTAGATATTGTAATTATATTCTACTAGAGTGTGTTTTTTTAAGAAGAAGCTAACTAGCTATTAGATTCTATCTTAGTTTAGTTAGCTTATTACTCTACCTAAAGCCTACCTAGAGGCGTTAGTTTAGATATAGATTAGTTTTAAGGGGTTAAAGTAAAGTAGGACTACTCTTAGCTAGAAGGTAGCTTTTAGTTTATTAAAGGCGTCTATATATTCTTAGGTAATTGTAAAAGGCTTATACTAGGTCTTTTAAAGGGGCGGCCTATCTCTTTTAGTAGGTTTAGTAATAACCTTAGACTTAATTAACTTAGTAAGTAGTAGGGCGAGGCTTAAGTAATCCTTGATAAAGCGCTAGAGGAATCTAGTATAGCCTAAAAAGGCTAGGACTTCTTTAGTAGTCTTTAGTATTTCCTACTCTTAGATAGCTTTAACTTTAGAGGGATCTATTATAATTTCTTTGTTAGAGATAATTATACCTAAAAACTTAACTAAGGTAGCGTAGAGGCTAGATTTTTTAGGATCTACGTAGAAGCCTTACTCTTTTAGTTACGTAAGTACTTTACAAACGTACTAGATATAGTCTATTTTATTATTAGAGTATATTAGGACGTTGTCTATATATACAGTGTAGAAGTCGTCTAAATATTCTAGTAGGGCTAAGTTAATAGCGCGCTAGAAGGTAGCTAGTACGTTAGTAAGGCTAAAGGGTACTACCTTGTAGGTATATATGCTAAAGTAGGTAATAAAGGTAGTTAGCTATTTTAAATTTAGGGTAATACGTAAGTAGTAAAAGGCGTGTATTACGTTAAATTTAGAGAAAATCTTTACCTTATTTAGGTAGGCTAGTGTTTCCCTAAAGAATAGAATAGGGTACTAGTCTTTAATAGTAGATTTGTTTAGCTCGTAGTAGTCTACGTAGACTTGTAAGCTACTATC
Source organism: Ophiosphaerella korrae (assembly GCA_028456385.1). NCBI lineage: Eukaryota > Fungi > Ascomycota > Dothideomycetes > Pleosporales > Phaeosphaeriaceae > Ophiosphaerella > Ophiosphaerella korrae. Next base: position 4,228 of record JALNQF010000398.1, on the reverse strand, counting down.
TAGTTTAGCTACGATTAGTAGGTTATTCCTAGCTAGGGAGCTATATTTGCTAATAAAGCTCTTGCTTTCTATTTCTTAGATATATTTCTAGATTGCTTTATCTTATTTTCTAGTAAAGGGGTAAGGTTTAGCGTCTAGGATTTTTGCGCTAGGTTTAAGGGTAATTTCTAGGTTATATAGCTTATAAGGGGGAAGTTCTTTAGTAGCTTTCTTGTTAAAATAGGGTATTAAGTCTTAATATAGTTAGAGTAGTTCTATAGATAGGATGTCTTTAAGCTCTACTATAAGTAGTAGTTTGTAAAATTACGCGTAATCTACTTCTTTAGCTACCTTGTAGTAGTACACTAGTAGTAGTATTCTATCTAAGGTAAGTACTATAAGCGTGTATCTACTTCTTCTAGTAAAGGCCTTAATTGTACGATAACTAATAGTTTAAATGTCTATTAACGAGTTCTATTTACACCTATTAGGGTGCCTACTTAGGGGCCCTATAGGGGTAGATAATAGTTTAAGCGCTAGCTTCTTTAAGGCTATAGTAGAGTAATATCTAGGTGCACTATAGTATACTACTAAGGGGATTTTGTTAGTTATCTAGTAGTACTATTAGTAGTAAGTATTAGGGAATAATAACGTTCTATAGTAGTAGTTAAGTTTAATAGTATAGGCTTTACGCTATAAAAATCCTAGAATAAGGTTAAATTAGCCTACGTTTTTAATAATATAGGCGGAGGTCTATTTAATATATACGCCTACTTGTAGGTAGAACTTAACCTAATGCGTAATAGACTTAGATAGGGAACTATTATATCCTTTATAGACAATAGGTTAAGGTAGCTAGATAGTTTATAATTTTATAGTCTTCTAGGCAAATTTTCGTTAAATAAAGTTTGCGTTAGCTCTATTGTTAGCTAGGGTTCTAGCTATATAGGGTGCTATAGGGTCTTTACCTAAGAAGCTAGTAAATAAGAATTAGTTTAGCTTAGCTTCTATTAGATTAGTTAGTAGTTTCTTGTACTAGACTATCTATGTTCTATAGGTAAGTATGTAGGATATAGCTATACTAGGGTTTATACTTTAGTAGTTAATTACGCTCTTCTAGTTTATATAATCCTTAGGTTAAGGCTTTAGGCCTAGGGAACGTTGTTTTCTAAATCCTAGTCTAAGTTAGGCTCTAGTTCTAGCTCTATATCTAGTTAGGGGTTATATTTAAAGAATTAGTCTTTTATTTCTATATCTATTTTAGAGTCTATTACTATATAGGTAGCTATATAGTAGTTTGTAGTGTTAGTAGGTGTCTTAGATTTAGTAGCTTTTGTTTGTTTGTAAGTAGTGTAGTCTAGCTTCCTAATACTTATCTTTCTATAGCTCTAGTATAAAATTGTTTTAGAGTTCTTAGTTTTAATTATAGTAGCCTTTTTGCTAGTTAGGTGTGTTCCTCTAAATATACCTTCTAGTTGTAGTTAATAGTATTTTAGTTCTTATAAGGTTATAGCTAGTTCTTCTTTAAAGTTTTATATCTGCGCTCTTAGTTTAGCTCTTATAGGCGCTAGGGTACGAAGCTAGGTTTACCTAGGGCCTATATTTAGGTTGTAATTATTTACTTTATTTTCTAATATTAAGATTATCTTTTAAAACTTAGCAGGGCTATTGTAGATACTAGGGGCGGTACTAGTAGCCTCTCTAAGCTAGGGTTATAGCTTTTTTTAAAGGCAGATATTGTATAGCTATAGGTTCTATTATAGTTTAAGGCTAATATTATTAAATTTAGAGAGGAATTTAGCCTATACTAACTAGGCGGTTTTGTAGATTAGTTGATCTAGTCTAAATTTAGCTATTTCTAGGGTTTTATAGCATACTTCTCTCGATCCTACTATATTTATATTACTAAATTAGTAAAAAAGTACAAAGAAATATGCGAATTCTTCTTAGTATAGGTAGGCAATACTATTTAGGATAGTAAGGTATAGGTAAGCTAATCTTATATAGTAGCGTATAATAACGTTAGCTTAGGTTTGTAAGCTAATATATTTTTTTCTATTAGTAATAAAGTAATTGTATATAGACTAGATAAAGGATATAACGTCTACGTAGCGTCCTATACCTAAAAATTGTAGGGGTTTTATAGAGTAGTCTTCTTGTTCTTTATACTAGTAAAAATTAAAGGCTAGCTCTTAGATACTAGTTAGGAAGGGAGTTAGGGTAAACTCTTCTCTATTAAAGATATAGCAGCCTACTACTAGTACTTAGGGTTCGAACTCTTTTTTAAGGAAGCTAGGTTACTAGCCTTGTAGTAAGATTTTAGTGTAGGGTAGTTCTATGTCTTTCTACGCTAGTATATTAAAGTTAAAGGTTTCTAGCTTAGTTTGTTTAGCTATTAGGTCTTCTTAGTAGATTGCTACTTTGCGTAGGTAGTTATATTTTACTATAGCTTCTTCTTATAAGGCTTTATACTAGGTAGCTCTTTAGCCTAAAGTGTTGTGTTACTCTACGATGTAGTTATAGTCTAGTAGTAATTATACTAGGCGTTCTTAGAGTTAGGCTAATTAGTTATCTTGTTAGGAGAGTTATTTATCTAATTTACTTACTCTAGCTATAAGCCTCTAGTTTTGTTTATTTACTATGTTAATTATGTCCTATATCTAGGTATTCGCGACTACTAGGTATAATACTATTTTAGCTAGGGCAAATTCTCTAAGAGATAAGTAATTACTAGGTTTGTTATCCTTAATTCTCTAGTATAAGGTTAGTAGTAGGGTGCAAAACAAGAGTTAGAGCTTAGTAAACTTAGTAAGTAATTTCTTAAGTTTATCCTAAGATACAAAGACTATTCTTAGTAGTAGGTCTTCGTTGATTATAGCGTTTAATAGCGGGTTGTCCTTTAGCTCTTCTAGGATCTTAAGCTTAGGTGTAGGCTAGGGTAATAATACTTAGCTAACGTTTAGTTAGGCGTCGTTAATTAAGTTGTTTAATGTAGTCTAGTTATTAAAAGAGACCTTAGTGACTAGTCTATGCCTTAGGGGGCTGCCTTAGTTAAAGTAGGTAGGGTCCGTATCTAGGTTAAATTCTTCTACAATAGGTTAGTTAGGAGTAGCTAAGTCTATTATAGAGCTGTTAGCTAGGAAGGCGCTTAGTGCTTATTAGAGAATTATATTAGGTTAGAAATTAAGTTTACTAGGTAGTCTTAGCTAAATAAAGGATTTAGGGTCTATTACCTATTTTCCTTTATCTTTCTACGAGGGGGTCTTAAGATATTATTAGAAGTTGCTTAGTACTTTTTTTGTTAGAGCGGTTAGTATAGTAGGTCCTTAGGTCTATTTTTTTAGGGACTTAGTTCTAGCGCGTGTTTTATAGATTTTTTGCAGTATAGTAGCCTTAGAGCGTTCCCTTAGTTCTTTACTAGATCTGTAGTCTACTATTTATAGCGTATCTTTGTCTTACAAGTACGCTTAGTTCTAGTAATAAAGAGGTTGTAAGCTAGTATTATTTTAGTTTAAGAGGCTAGCTTTTAAGGGGATAGAAGATTTTTTGTATAACTAAGTTGTAGTATAATAAGCTAAGTTATAGTAGTTATGTACTATATTAGTACGTTTAGCTGTTAGTTTATAGAGATTTAGATCTTTAGCGCTAGCTAGTAAAGGTTTTAGTAGGGTCTAGGGCGCTTTGTTACTTAGTTCTTGTAAATTAAGCACTAGTAATTTACGTAGGTTTAGGGGTCTTTTCTTTCCTTAGCGCTACTACCTAGGTTTAATACTTAGTGTAAGCACGCCCTCGCCTAAGTATATATAGTAGGTGTAAGCTAAAGCTTTATAACCTATAAGGTAGTTAAACTACTCTTTTTTAGTACGTATTTCTTTCTAGAACGTTAGCGTTAGTACTAGTAAAAAGGGAGCGCTAGAAACCTTAACTAGAACTACAATATAGTAAACTCAAGGGGCTACCTAGCGCGCTGTAGCTAAGGTAGGATCTAATTCCTAGTAGTATAGTTCTTTTTAGCTAGCTAGGCTTAATTAAGAGTTAGCTGCAATTAGCTATCTTGTAGTAACTCTAGCGCGGGTAAAAAGGCTACTAGCGTAGTTTTAGGTTATAGAGAGGCCTATAAAAGTAAAATATTTGCAGAGATCTACTATTGTGTAAGGTAGACTTTACGCAAGATAACTTAATAAGGTAGTTTTAATAATTAACTAAAAAGAGTAAATAGTAGATAAAGCTATCTAAGTAAGTACTAGGT
>JALNQF010000397.1:0-35496 GCA_028456385.1 Ophiosphaerella korrae | reverse complement strand
GTAGTTATAAATTAGATAATACTATATAGAAGGTAATTAGAGAATATATAAATAACTTAATCTTAGAGAAAGAAGATATAAAGATAGTAATTAATATACTAGAGACATAGAATAAAGAACTACAAGACTACTCTAAGTAGAATAAAGCTTAGATTAAAGCTATTATTAAAGGATAGAACTAAATAGAGCTAATTACTTAACGACTAGAGATAAGTATAATAAAGAAACTACTTAAGATACCTATACTTAAGAAATTTAATAAGATAAGAGAAAATCTAAAACTCTTTATAGTAGTAGTATAGCTATAGATAGATATATAAGTACTATACTTTAATATAGAAGAAAAGAAAGTAATATATATTAGAATATATCTTAAAGGAGACGTAATAAGATAGTTTAAACCTTACTAGATAGATTATACTATATACACTCTAATAACGTAGAAGGATAAAACTAGAGCTATCTTTAGAAGTTATAAATACTTTACTAAACAACTAAGAGTAGTATTTAGAGATATAGATATTACCTAATAAGTTAAAAAAAGACTTAAAAGGCTTATACAAAATCAAAGTATATTTAAATACGTATTATAGTTTAAATAACTATTATAAAATATAGAATAGAATAAGGTATCTTTAATATTAAGATTTAAATAAAGATTAAATATAAAAATCTAATACAAAATAATTTATATAGAGAAGCCTAGGACACTAGAAGCTTTAAAGTAATAGGTAATATAAATTAATAATAATCTTTAAGAATAGAAGAAGAATAAGTATAGTAGCTAATCTAGAAACTAGGACGTTAGAGACCTTATAATCTTTAACATTAACAAAGATAAGAAAAAGAAGAAGAATAAAGACTTTACGTACTTTAACTATAGTAAGAAAAGCTACTACGTAAAAGACTACTAATTATAAAAGAAAAAAGATATAGTATATTATAAGTATAAGAAACTAAGATACTTTATAAAAGATTATAGAAGTAAAAACCTAAAGAAAAATAAAGAGATCTAGTTAAAGATAACTAAGAGTAGAAAGGAAGTACTAAAAGTATAGGCTAAACCTTAAGAGAAAGTAGCTAGAAGTAAAGAATTATAATACGTAATACTCTATTAGACCTATTATTACAAGGATAACTACTATATATATCTTTCTAGTAAAGAGAGAGTAAGATAGTTCTTAAAGAAGAATAGAGTAGTAGTAATAAAAGAAAGAACTAAAGTATAGCTAAAAAAAAATAGCTTACGTAATAAACCTACTAATAGAAGACTTAGAAAGAGAAGGACCCTAATTCTATTAATCTAGGCTAAAGAAATAGTACTAGATAAAGAGACTACTATAGCTACCTCTAAAGAACTATAAAAAAGTAAGAAATAGATTAGTATAAAAAGTATAGAGTATACCTAGCTAGATATATATAGCTATAATAGCTATATAATAATAGATATAAAAGAATAAAATAAATAATAGAAGTTTATTTAGAAATACTTACTAGTTATAAGTATAGAGGAAGCGTATAAAGACTAGAAAGAATATAACTCTAAAGAGATAAAGTTTATACTATATTAAGAATAGATAAAGTAATATATAGTTATAGTAAGAAGAATAGCTATATAAAGAGAATAGTAGTTCTTTATAATAAAAACGTAATAGATTAAAAAAGCCTATATACTAAGAGTACTAGTAGTGTACTATATCTTAATAAAAGAGATACCTAGAAAAGATAAATACTAAAAAGGAGATAATAAAATAATAGACTTAAAACACCTAGTATACTTTAAAGTATTATAGTTATTATACCTAGATAAGAATTATATTATATATAGAAACTCTAAAGTAAATAACTATATATAGCTTATATAAAGAAGAGGATATAACTATATAAAAGTAATTCTAGTAGAAGATATCTAAGGATAGAAAATAATACTAAAAGAAAGATATATAGTAGTAAGGCCTAGACTAAAACTATCTAAGAAATACGTCTAAAGATAACTATAGTATAAATATATATATAATAAATATCTTAAATATAAAGAATATAACCTTAAAGTAAAGCTATAGCCTTAGATAGATAGATAATTTATAAAATAACCTAAGTAAGAATAGCTAAAAGGTATAAGAGGCCTATATATTATAAAAATAAGTATATACTAAAGAAAGAAAGAATAGTTAATAATTAATAGTAGAGCTATAAAAAACTTTATATTAAAGAAGTTTATAGAAATATAAAGAATACGTTATATAATAAAGAAGTATTCTTAACAACTAAGTATAATTAAAAGAAAGCTATTCTAAGAACCTATTAGGTATAAGATAGTTCTCTCTATACTAGAACTAGAAGAGATAAAGATTAAAAATATAGTTATAGATATAACAATAATTAATAACAAATAAAATATAATCTTAGAGATACTATAGTTATAAATAACTAACCTATATATTAATTAGAGAATAAGAAAAATTAACTACTATAAGATAAAGATATTAAGAGCTAATATAAGTACCTATAAAGGAGAATTCCTAGAAGAATATAAAAAATAGGAGAAACAACTTATAGAACCTAAAGACTATCTTCTAGAATATTAGCTATAGGACTTAGTAATAGACCTAGAAGAAAGAAAAAACGTAAGATAGAGCCTAGTCTACAAAAAGACTAATAAAGAATCTAAAATTAAATAAGTGTTTATTAAAAACGTAATAAAGAAAAGATAGATATAAGAATCTAAATCTTTAGTAGTACATAGACTTATATTTGTAGACAAGAAGAGAATAAATAAAAAAAGACCTTACGTAGATTTTAGAAACACTAACGTAATTATAAGTAAAAATTAATACCACTTACTATAAATTAATAAAATATAAGATAGGCTATAGAAAGTAAAAATCTTTATAGAACTAGATATCTAAAACGCTTACTACTAGATTAGAATTAAAAAAGGTAATATATAGAAAACTATATTTAGAACGTAATATAGACTATTTTAATACTTAGTTATACCCTTTAGCTTAATAAACGCACTAGTAGCCTTTTAAAAAAGAATTAATATAGTACTAAGAGAGTACTTAGACGTATTTATATTTATATACCTAGATAATATCTTTATATTCTTAGAAATAGAAGAAGAATACGTACAATATATATATAAAGTACTAGAAAAACTAGTAGAAAATAAACTATTTCTTAAAATAAGAAAATATAAATTCTATATAAAAGAAATAGATGTCTTAAATTTATTATAGAACTAGGAAAGATTAAAATTAACCTAGAGAAAATTAAGTTAATTAAGAAATAGCTAATACTAAAGAACTTAAAAGAGGTATAATAATTTTATAGGTTAGTAAACTTCTATAGAAAGTTAATAGTAAGATAGTCTAAAGATATAGAACTAATAACTAGACTTATAAAGAAAGATATACTATTTAAATATATAAAAGAATATTATAAAGTATTTAAAAAGATTAAAAGGAAGTTTATAGAAAACCTAGTTATTAGAATATATAACCTAGACCTACTAGTAATAGTAAAAATAGACGTATCTAACTTAGTCTATAGAATAGTACTAATATAAGAAGACCTAAGGACTAAATAAAAATATTTAGTTAAATACTTTTCTAAGAAAATAAAGCTAGTAGAGCTTAACTACCTAATCTATAATAAAGAAATACTAGTAATCTATAAAGTATTTAAATAATAGAGAGTATATTTATAAAGAGTAAAATACTAAATAAAAGTCTATATAGACTATAAGAATCTTATAAGATTTATAATAAATAAGGACTTATTATAACGCTATATAAGATAGTAGGAATTCCTATTAATATTTAACTTTAAAATTATATATATAAAAGAGAAAGATAACTAATTTATAGACGCCTTTAGTAGAAGACTAGATTTATAAGAAGAAGTAAACGTAATAAGTATAGTCCTAATTAAGAATAAAGAAAGATACTTAGTCCTAAATATAACTAAAATAGCTACAATACTTAAAAGAATAAGTAGCGAGCTAGATAAATAGATTTAGAAAATAATATAAGAAGTACCTAAAGAAATAAAAAGACTAGAAATCTAAGAAGGATTTATATAAGCTTATAGAAGAATATATATCTTAAGAAAGATATAAAGAAAGTTTATATAATAATTTTATAAACTACTAGTATATAAGTACTAAAGTATTAATAAAACCCTAGATAGACTCTTATAAGACTATTATATTCTAAAAGTAAGATAACTAGTAATAGAAGTACTATAAGACTATATAGAATACAATAGAAATAAATATAGTAGATACGTACCTTATAGAATACTATTGTAGTAAAGTTATAGTAGAGTTAGCTAAGTTAAGCTCTAAGGGAGCCTTAGTTAGAGAGTTTAGGGGTATTTAAGCTTAATATAAGAGGAACTTAACCTAAAAACAAACCTACAAGACGAAGACACACAACGAGGTTAATAGAAGTAAGAACTTCTTTTATCTTCTACTTCTAATCGAGCCCTTAGTACGTAGTTAATTAGTCTATCTATCATCTAGCTATTATTTCTACTATACTATAACTAGTTAAAGTACTAGAATAACCTTAAGAAATAATTACAATAGACTTTATTATAAAGTTACCTATGTTAAAAGACTTAATATTAGGAATTAAATATAATAGAATCCTAATAATAGTAGATAAGCTTACAAAGTACTTATACTTTAAACTATATAAAAAAAAAAGTAAGATAGAAGTTACTATATATTAGGTTTTAATAACTATAATTAGCTAATATAGTTTACTAGATAAGATTATTATAGATAGAAATGTACAATTTATATTAAAACTATAGAGAATAATAATAGTATAATTAAGAATATAATACGCAATATTAATAGTATATTACTTATAAATAGATAGATAATTAGAATAAATAAACTAGATAGTAGAATAGTACTTAAGATACTACTTTAACTACAACTAGAACAACTAGGTATAGCTACTACCTATAGTACAATTAGTATACAATAGCGCAAAGAATATAGTAATAAGAGTATTACTTTTCTTTATAAACTATAGATTTAATCCTAATATATATAGAACTCTAAGAAATATAGAATCTTAGACCTTAAAAAGAGAAAACTTTATAAATAGACTAAAAGAAATATATAACTAACTAAGATAAGATATAGAATTTCTATATAATTAAATAGTAAAATACTACAATAAAAAGTATAAAGAGGGACCCTAATTTAGAAAAGGAGAAAAAGTATAGCTAGTATAAAAAAATATTAATAGTAAATAACTAAGCTTAAAACTTAACTATATAAAGATTAGGATATATAAAGTTAAAAGAGAAGTTATACTAGTTATATTTAAACTAAAACTACTAAGTAAAATAAAGATATACCTAACCTTCTACGTAGTACTACTTAAAATAGTACTATAAAACGTAGAACTACTAGTATATAAAGTAGATATATATAGAGAATAGAAAGAATAGAAAGTTAAAGAAATCCTAGTATATTAGTTCTATAATAGTAGAGACTACTACCTAGTAAAATAGATAAGTATAGATAAAAAAAGAAAACTATAGGAAAATATATAAGAACTAGGAGATAACCTTAACTACTTTAAGAAACTAGAAGAGTTCTAAAGTTAAAATCCTCTAGACTACTTTGTAGTAAACTAAGAAAATTAACACTACTATTACTAGATAAAGAGGTAATAAAAACGTCTAATATAATAAGAAATAGAGTAGCTTCTACTATAGCCTTAAAATTAAGCTTAGACTCTATAAAGGTAGCTTATGTAATAGACTTCTTATTATTTAAGGATTTTATCTCATAAAGATAAACTAAATAGGTATAATTTTCTACCTATATACTTAAAATCTAATTACGTTCTACTTTAGCTACTATAATCTATTTAGATAGTTTATCTTAAGCGTAGTTAATAGCTCTCTTTATTATAAATAAGTATAAACGCAAGAATAAGTATTATTAACTTATACTCTACTAGAGATATACTAGAAAGGTTATAAGATAAATAAGTATTAGTATAAATATACGCTTTATAAGCCTTACTATATTTTAAATAAATATAATCTATAAGAGGATTTAAAGACTTATAACAAGAATAAAAGAATTTAGTAATACTATAGTATAATATATAATCTACTAACTAAAGATAATAAAGAGTAGACTTAGTAAGTATAAAGGAAGATAAAGAGCTTAATATTAACAAAGAAACTAGATTAATAACTTTAGCCCTAAGATAGGTAAACTAGGATCTACTTAGAGGGAGAGATAGTATTATAGGCGTAACAAGAGAAATCGAGATAGAACTAATTAATCCTAATTTAGACGCTAACAAAGTAATAGACAAGGTAACAACTTTAATTAGAAAACTACCTATAACTAGGATATATAGTAGTAATCTATAGTTAGATATAAATAGATTAAGGTAATCTATAATAATATATAAATAGATTAATATAATCTATAGTTATATACAAATAGATTAGTAGTAATCTATAGTGTTATATAAATAGATTAGTACAAGTATATAAATAATAAGAATACGTATTATTAGGATAGTATTAGTAATCTAATCTCTAACTAAGAACGCTAATACTTAACATTATATACACAAATTAACTATTATTTATAGTTATTACTAATTATAATATAAGCTTTTGTTATTACCTTCTAATCTACTAATACTCTAATAAGTTATTAGGAAGTCGACCCTAGTAACTCTATTACATTTATATACTTATTAAAGTACTTTAACTAAGTAAAAGTAAGCTAATTATTTATCTAGCTATTAGAACTTACTTTAATAATCTAATTATATAGTAAATTCTTAAACTAAATATTAATAAGTATACTACTTATAAAGATAATAAAAAGTAAAAGTAAGTAACTTATAGCTAATATACTTTAGATAATAGTAGCTTATTTATAGTTACTTAGCTAAATAATCTTCTTTCTCTAGCTACTTCTAAACTAGTAATAACTATTTATACTAAAATTTTACTTATAATAAATCTAGTTTTTTTAAAATTATAGATATTATTATCTATAATTTTATAATTTTATTTTATATCTTATATTAAGTTAAGCTAGTAGAAAATAGCTATAAAATCTTTATAAGTAGCTTACTAGTAGTTATATAAGTAGCTTTAGTACTTATAGAAGTTAAGAGTTTACTTAATAAAGTTTCTTTATTATACTTTAAAATATTTATTTACTATTTTTTCTATATAAAACTTTAAAAGTATTAAACTTTATTTAGACTACTTAATAACTCTTTAAACTATAGCCTTTTCTTTTAGTTTTATAAAGTACTTTAAGTTTACTTTAGAGTTATATTATATATACTTTTTAGTATATTATTTATTAAGAGTTTTTTAAAGTATATTATATATATTTATAGCTTACTTAATACTATAAACGCGTAATATATTAATATTAGAGATAGTAAGCTAGTTAAACTACTAAGCTAGTTACTCTAAAATATATAAAAAAATCTAAAACTTAAGACCTATTATATCTATAATTATAGAATAATAAATTCTAAAAATCTAATATATAAGCTAGCTAACTAGGTTTAGACTTACTTAGGGTTTTAACTTACTAACCGAAATTACCTATCTATATAAAAAATCGAGTTTATTCTCTTAACGTAGTTACAATTACTACTCTATATATATAGATTAAAGTGTTTAAGCTACTATTTTAGCTACTACTCTTTCTACTACCTATTCTTTAGCGTTAGTATCTTATTATACTTTAAGAAGTTATAAAGCTTATATAGTAACTATAATTGTATCTATATCTATAAAGCGCTAATTTAGATTTATATAGACTTTCTTCTATAGCTATTAAAGCTTAAGAGCTTTAAGTTAACTATATAATCTTTTATTTTATATTTTAAACTCTACTACCTATATATTTACTACTATAAGTACCTTACTAGTTTTCTTAAAGTACTAGTATATTATATAACTTATCCCCTCTTTCTTATAAAGCTCTCTTTAAGCTATAAATATATTATAAAGTCTATAAGGTATAGAGAGATAAATCTTAGTAGGCTAAGGCTAATTTAGATAGGGTAAGGTAATAGGCCTTTAAAATACCTAAGATAAATTAACTACCTAGTTAATATTTAATAGATAGATACTTGTAGTAGCTTACCTAGCTTATATAACTCTTTTAGTAATTACTCTTTCTTTTACTACGTAGTAGGCTATAATAAAGCGCTTTTTCTTAATAAGCGCTACGTTATTAAGGTACGAGAGAGTCTAGATCTACTACTAGTAGAACTTCTTTATAATAGAGAATACTAAGAGGTCTAGAGGCTATAGGATATATAAAGAATAAGTAAGTAGAAATAGAAGATAGACCTTATTCTACTTGCACGTCTATAGGAACTCTAGGTTAATATAGCTACTATAGCTATCTAGAATTAGTATTCTCTAATAATTGTCTAATAGAGCTATCTTAGGTAGAAATACTTACTCTAACTACTTAGCTCCTATTATATTTAATATATAGCTATTCTTAGAGGTTATATATAGCTAGTTAAGTATTATTATTAGAAACTAAGTACTCTATAGGTTCTTCTCCTTAAATATAATAGTAGGGCGTAACTTCTTACTTAAGGCTAATATACACTTAATTATTAAGGCCTACTTATAATTCTCTAGAGACTAATAGTAAGCCTTCTTCTTTTAACTACTTATAAGGACTCTAGTATTAGTATATATACTAAGAGCCTTTTTAGTCTTATCTATATTCTATATATCCTTAGCCTATATACCTAGCCTTACACGAACCTTCTTAAAGAGCTTAAGAAATACGCGTATTTATACTAGAGTTACTTCTTTAGCCTAAGTAGCCTTAATCTTTTATCTAATAATAGATATAACGCGTAGATTACGCTTTAGGAAGGTAGTTATCTAATACTTACCTATAGGCTTGTAGTCTCTATTTATCTTTAGTATTTAGTTTACTATTTCTTGTACGTATATATATAAAGGAGGAAAAGCTTATATATCTTCTTTAAGTACTTATTATATAAGGAAGTCCTTTTACTCTAGAGTTAATCTTTGTTAGTATACGTAGCTAGTTTAGCTATTCTATATACCTTGTACGCGCTTTAAGAATATAGCTTGTAGAATATTATAGGCCTTTGTAGTAGTTCTTTAACTTTAGAAAACGCTAGTATAAAGATTATAGATAGCTACTTAAATTAATTCTTTATAGGGATCTATTTTAGTAGTATAAGTATTAAGAAAAACGCGTATTTTAATAAAGGTGTTAGGTTCTAACAACTAAGTTAAAACCTTAGGTAAGTCTAAACCTAGTTAGCTAGCTTAACTACTATATATATAGTCTTTAATTTATTAAATTTTTAAAATATATAGTAAATTAGTTCTTAAGAAATTAGATTTTTAGCTTTAAAAATACTTATTTCTTATTAACTTTAGAACTACTAAACTATATAATTTCTAAATTTAATAGATAGAAGATATTATATATAGTAGTAATCTATAATATTTTTAGAATTTATTATCCTATAATTATAGAGATAATAGGTATTAGGTTTTAGATTTTTTAGTATATTTTAGAGTAACTAGCTTAGTAGTTTAACTAGCTTACTAGTAGAATATATTATTATTATTAAGATATTATATAATTATTTTATAAAAGTAGTATACTAGTTTAGTATTAGCTTCTTACTTAAAAAATACTTTATAGTATTTATTCTAATAAAGAGTATATTATAACTATTATAAAATAAAATAAGCTAAACTAATTCTTCTATTTTAAGATAGTAAAAAAGATTATATATAAGTAGAAAACGTAGTAATAGATTTTAGAAATAGTATAAATATAATTATAATATATTCTAACTATATATTTATAATAAGTAAGTATATATCTACTAAGTTTTATATAGTATATTAAGTAATATTAATATTTATTTCTTAAATAAATAAGTAAAGATTTTACTTAACTTTAATATATTTTAGATAGATATATTATATATATATTTTTATAGTAGTTAAGTAAAAATCTAAATAACTACTTTCTATTAATAATAAAATAAATATAAAAGTTAAATATTAATACTATTATAATATATTCTAAACTAGTTTTAGTTTTTATTCTTAGTTAGATTATTACTAATATTATTAAAGAGTAGCTAAAAAATAATAGTACTTACAATAAGCTATAAGAGATAGTAAAAAGATAATAGATAGTATTTAATAGTACTACTAGTATCTAAAAGAGAATAATACTTATATTAGATTTAAAAGAAGTTATAGTAGTTTAATAAAAAGGCTTTTTTATAATAGCTATATAAAGGCCTTATTAGAAAGGGTTACTAAGGCTTTTAGAAAAGCCTTTTTTTAGATTAATTACTTATAACTTAAAAGTACTAGGTATAAACTAGGTAGATTAAATCTACTATCTATCTCTAGCCCTATACTCTATCTATATATCTACAATATAGTAGTCTTAGCTAGATCTTTAATATTCTTTCTATTAAAGTACTAGTTTCTTTATTATATTAGTTATACTAATATAGTTTATCTCCTTATATATAAAAGTTAAGGCTATAATACTTTTAGCTATAGTAGAGTTAGTAACTTAGTAATTATATATATAATCCTATATCTAATTACGTATTAAGTATCTAATTATATAACTTATCTAATATACCTCTTTAAATTAGAAACTTGTTAGTAAACAAGATATTTATAAAATAAGTATAAGATTATTAAAGTAGTCTTAGATTTTATTAAAAAGTACTTTATATATTATTTAGTATTTTATTACTTTTATTAGTCTAAGCTAATTTAAATAGCTTTCCTATTTATTTACTAGTAAGACTTTTATAAAGCTATCTACTATTATCTCTATTAATAAAGTATATTCTACTTTAATTTAGCTAGTAGAGACCTCTTATCTTAGCTAATAATTATAGATATTAACGTGCTAAAGCTTAGTTTATAGCTTAGCTAGTTCTTTAGTAATAAGCTAGATTGTTTAAGTATTATTATACTAGATAGTAACGTAGTTTATAGAGAGTTTAACGTATAGTTTATTAAGTAGTTTTAATATAAATATAGCTTCTTTAGCTACTTATAATAGAGCTAGTAATTTAGCTTTAGTTATAAAAGTAGTAACTATATCTTACTTATTTACTTTCTATATAATAAGCCTATTAAAGAGTTTAATTATATAGCCTTAAAAGCTTTTTTAATCTATAGTATTATTAGTAAAGAAAGTATTACTAGTAACTTATAATAAATTACTACTACTTAGCTAGAGTATCTTTAATCTTATATAAGAGAGGTATATAAGCACTTAATTAGTAGCTTTATAGTAAGTAGTACTTAAGTTTATAAGAAATTAAGCTAGTTATAATCTTATAAAAGCTATATCTAGCTAGGTAGTTATAGCTATAAATAGATATAATCTAATTTTATATTAATATTTATTAATCTTAGATAGTATTACCTAGCTAGTATAGGCCTTAAGTTTAGTAGTAGCTATAAGTATATTATAGTAGACGTATAGTTTATCTATAAGCTAACTTATTTTATTAATATATACTAGTTATAGTAGTTAAATTATATATTACTTTCTATTTTTAATTACTTTAATACTAAGAAACTATTAGAGATCTATTTCTCTAGTAATAGTATACTTCTCTTTTAAAAGATTAGTTACTTACTATACTTCTTTAGTCTTTAAATTATTATATACAATAATAATATTATCTATATAGAAATAGATAATAATTCTATCTTTAACTATATAGTATAGTTTATATAGTACTATTTAAAAGCTTATAGCTTTAAGTATAGCTATAAACTCTTTTTACTATAAAAGAAGTAAGATCTAAAGACTATATAAGGCTTTTTAGACTTAGAAGATTATATTCTTCTTTTAGTATCTCCTTAGTATTTATATATAGATCTTTTAGTTTATTACTATATAAATAAAAGTATTAGTTATATTATACTATTTTAGTTTAAGATTATATTTAGTAGTAATAGCTAAGAGTTATTATAAGATATAAGGTTAGGAATAAGTAGGAGATAATTATTAATTAAAAAGCTATCTAAGCTAAGCTACTTATATATAGTAGAGTAGCTTAAATAGCTTATATAGCTTACTTACTACTATAGGCTTACTTAACTTATATAGAGTAGAGCTCTAACTTATAACAAGAGTATATAAAAAGAGTAGCTAGCTAGTATTATAATATAAGTCTCTTATACTATAATATTTTATTACTAGTATCTTTGTATAATAAGTTAAGCTTTATATTTAATAAATTAATAATATTAATTAAGCTTATACGTATATACTTATATATAGTCTAGTATCTACTAGCTAGAATACTAGATAGGTTTAGATAGTACTTTAGTCTATAATTTTATCTAGTAATAGCTAGTTAAGTAGAATAACTTAGCTTCTTTAAAGAATTTACCTATTAGATAGCTTTCTAGGTTTATTTAGTATAAGAGTAGTAATAGGAGTTAATTATAGTAAAGCTTTAGTCTTTTTATAAGTATCTTCTTTATCTTAGCTTTATTTATAAGTTTTTTTTAGTATTTTCTAAAGTTACCTACTAAAGTACTAGCTATAAAGGCTATAACTTATAGTATAGTTTTAGATAAGCTATATCTATTATATACTATTAACTCTAGTAAATCTCTAGTTATTAAATAGGCTAGTAGTACTACTAGAGGTAGAGATAGTAGAAGAGTTAAATAGTAGTCTATAATCTTTCTTCTATAGTAGTAGCTAGGTAGATCTTCTTTATTATTTATAAATATATCTAACTTAGTATTATCTTTATAGATAGACTTAATTACTAGCTTATATACTAGTACTAAGAGCTTAATTATTTTAATATAAGTAGTAATTTCTTCTAGAATTTAATATATAAGGTTATCTATTAGATTATTTATTTTACAATTAAAAATTATTTACTTATTAAAGATAATATCTTATATACTTATTAGCTTAGCTATAGATAGTACCTAGATCTAGTAAATATTTAATAACTAGTATTTTATAAAGTAGCTAATCTATACTTTTAGATCTAAACGTTTTAACTTTAACTTACTATAATATATATTATTAGTTATTATAAAAGCTTTATACCTATATACTTTTAAGTAAGCTAAGGTTAGCTTTCTTATTTATACTATATTTCTTTAATTCTTACTAACTTTTATAAAGAATACTTTATATACTTTCTTATAGTTATTTAAGTAACTTAGCGTTTAATTATATAGGTAAACTCTAGCCTATATAATTTTAGGCTAAAGTTCTTATAGTAAATTTACGTTAAGTTATATAGTATATACTTTCTCTTTGTTAATTTTTCTAGCGCGCTTAACTTTTCTATTTTAGGCTTAAGTATCTAGAGCTAAAAGTTTAATAGTAATACCTTATAAGTTTAACTACCGCTAGACTTCTAGTTTTACTATTATAATCTCGTTATTAGTTTTAATTACTTTAACTAAGATACTATACTAATTTTTTAAGAAGAGGATTAAGTTTAATAGCGCTTTAATAATTAATTTAGCTAACTAGTTATTAGTAAAGTAGAAGTCCTACTATAGTTCTAAGTACTTATTAGTAATTAGTATCTAGCTTTTCTTTTTAGTAATACTTTATACTTTATATAAGTAGAAGTTAATAAAGAGTCTTTCTCTTAGTCTTTTATAACAAATTCTTAGTATATAGCTAATTTATTACTTTATCTTAGTTTTACTATATATATTATACTAGACTATAGATACTCTTTTTATACGTACTCTTTAAGCTTACTAGATAAGTATTTAATTATAGCTAGTCTTAGATAGCTAAGTCTCTTATACTATAGTATTACTAGTACGCTAATAGTCTAAAGTTTATAGGTATAGATTGCTACTTAGTATATTAGATTATATAATAAATAATACTCGAGTACCTATTAACTATAGATCTTAGTAAAGTCTCTAATTATTTATCTATTAGGCTTATTTAGAGTTATTAGCTTAGATTTAGTTAATATTAGTATTACTACTACGTATATATTAATTATAAAGTTTACTCTATATATTAAATAGTACGCTATCTATAAAAGAAGTATCTCTAGTCTTACTTTAGGTAGTATTACTACTAGTAGTATAAAGTAAAGTATTATCTACTATAAAAGTAGCTTTACACTTTCTTATATTTAAAAGATAGTATACTATTATATACTTATAGTAGCGTTTTATTATCTCTCTCTAGTTTATACTAAGTAATAGCTTTCTATTATCTTAAAAGGTTATAGACTATATTAGTACTATATATTTAATAGCTACTAAAAAGTCTTAGTAATTATATTAATTTATAGTAACTCTACTACTTTATATATTTTAACCTTAGAAGTAGTATAGTTATACTTAGCTTTCTATATATTTTAATTTACTAGGCTTTTTATAAGCTTAAGTAATTTAAGGTTTCTATTATATATATCCTTTTACTTAATATACTTATTTACGCTAATAGTTTACTTTAAGTTTAATAGCTACTAACATAGAGATTAGTTTAGTAAGTAGTACGTACGTAATAGATATAGTAAAACTAAGGATTAGATAAATATTATAATATACTAGAGACTTAACTACTCTTTTTTATACTTATATTAGTTACTATAGTATTACTTATCTAAAGTTTTATAGTATTTAAGGTCTTCTTTAAAAGCTTTATAACTAGTAGCTAAAAGTTTAGATTACTATATAGGAGTCTTAATACCTAATACTAGAGTATAGTTAGCTATTACTAGAGTTTTAATTAGTTCTAGTCTCTAAATTAGCTAGGTAAAGAATTCTAAGTTAATCTTATCCTAAATATTATATACTACGTATCTAGATTATAGTTAAATTATCTATATAGTATAATCTATATTAGCCTTTAACGTTATAGTTATATTATATTAGGTTATACTAGCTATCTTGTTTTAGCTTTAAGATATAAGAAAGTAAGAAATTATTACTTTTTAGAGTATACTTTAGTTAAAGCTAAGTATAGTACTTAGCTTAATTAAGAGTTATTAGAAAGTTACTAGAAAGTAAGAGATTTACGCTTTTTAAAGATACTTATAGTATTACTAAAGAGTAAAAGAATAGTACTTTTTAAAGATACTTATAGAGCTACTAGAAAGTAAAAGATTAGTACTTTTTACTAATACTCTTTATAGAACTTAGCTTAATACTTCGCTTAATACTTAAGTTAATACTTAAGTTAATACTCGAGTTAATATAAGTAGGTACTAGTTTACTTAACTTAGTTAGAGTAGTAAGACTTTTAATTATTAGATTTAGAGGAAGTTATAGTAGTTTAATAAAAATAGCTTTTTTATAATAGCTATATAAGAGCCTTATTAGAGAGATACTAAGGCTTTTAGAAAAGCTTATTTTTAGTTAGTTACTTATAACTTAAAAGTATTAGGTATAAACTTAGTAAGTAAAGAGTTAATTTTTTTATTCTCTTATCTCTAGCTCTACGCTCTATCTATATACTATAATATAGTAGTCTTAGTTAAGTCTCTTAAGATAGTAGTAAGCTAGATCCTTAATATCTCTTCTATTAAAGTACTAGTTTCTTTATTATATTAGTTATATAAATATAGTCTATTTCTTTATATATAAAATTCTTTATTTATAAAGGTCTAGGCTATAATCTTTTTAGCTATAGTAAAGTTAGTAACTTAGTAATTATTTATAAAATTACGTATCTAATTACGTATCTAATTACGTATCTAATTACGTATTAAGTATCTAATTATATAACTTATCTAATAAGAGTATATACGCCTACTCTAAAAAGAGCTACTAGGCTAAACCTTAGAGCTATAAGTATTAGGGTATAAAAAAGTACTATTATACGTAATATAGAATTAATTAGTACTTCTTCTACTAAAAAGGCTAATAATACTTATATAAGTAGAAGAGTAAGCTAATATTATATACTAGCGCTAGCTATATATAAAAAAGTAAACGTAACTATTATAAACTAAAGAAGCTAAAGAGAAGAAGAAGAACTACTAAATAAACTAGTTAGAGTTAGAAAGAAATAAAAAAACTCTAAAAAAAGTAAAGTAAGATAAACTAGTATAAAATAACTTAGTTAAGCTTAAGAAGTATAGAGGTAAAACTTATTACTATCTTTTTATATATTTTAACTATAAAAACTCTATATATAAGATTATTAATTATATAAAGCCTAAAAAATAAACGTTAAGTATAGCTTTACTTAAGCTATAAAAAAAATAGAGCTCTAAAAACTAATCTTTTACTTTATAGCTTATATAGCTTTATTAAAAGAAAAAAAAAACTTAAGTTCTTTTTATAATACTACTTAGATAAAGCTAAGATATTTCTTAATAATTAAAGTAGTAATAAGTATAGTACTATAGCTTAAGGTTATAATAGATAAGAGGTTATAACTTAACTTCTTATTAGCTATAGTAGTAAAAGAATAAAGCTTCTTTATTACTTCTTTACTTAATATAATAGTAGAAAGTATAAATAGAGAAGAGTTAAATATATATAGTATAATAATAGTAGATATTACTTTTATAGATATACGTAGGTATATATAGATATACTAAGTAATATTAATAGTAATAGATACTAAGAAGAATAATATATACTTTAGTTTACTTTAGGTTAATAAGTATTAACCTAAAATAAGCTATAGTACTAGAAGAGTACTCTTTTAAGGTAAGAAAGCTAAAAATATACTAAAGTTTAAACTAGTAAGTATAAAAGATACTAAATAGTTTAACTAAATAATATATAGTTTATAGAGTAATATATATACGTATTTAGTAAGCTATATAGGCTAAAGTAGCCTAATTAGCTTTAATAGAAGCTTATTACTCTTATAATATACTAAGTATATAGATATAGCCTCTAAAGAAAACTCTATAACTCTAGTAAAGTATAAACCTTTAGATTTAGCTATAAATTTAGTATAAGATATATAACTACTCTACTAGCTACTATATAATCTCTTAGTAACTAAGTTATAAGTACTAAAGAAGTACCTAGCTAACTTTATAAGTTAAAAGTAGATAAAATACTTAAAATCTTTAGTAAAAGTACTAATACTCTTTATAAAAAAGAAAGATAATAGCCTAAAGCTATATATAGACTATAGAGGTTTTAATAAGATAACTTTTAAAAACTAGTATTTATTACTTCTAATTATAGAGTTACTAAAGTAGTTAGTATAAGTAAAGTACTATACTAAGCTTAATATTAGAGATATATACTACTATATTAGAATTAAAGAAAGTAATAAATAGAAAACTACCTTAGGACTAGATATAGCTACTTTAAGTATATAGTAATACTTTTTAGCTTTATAAATACTTTAGCCTAGTACTAGGCTTATATAAACTAGGTATTAGTAAGTCTTATTAATATTACTTATATTATTTACTTTAATAATATCTTACTCTTTTTAGATATAGAAGAGGAGTATATAAGCTACGTAAAAGAAGTACTAAAAAGGCTATACTAATTTAAGCTATTTATAAAGCTTAAGAAATATAAGTAGTATATATAGTATATAGAGTACCTAAGGTATATTATTTTACTTAAAGGGGTTAGTATAGATATAAGTTATATTAAAATAGTTTAAGAATAACTAATTCTATATATAGTATATAAAATAAAAGTATTTATTAGTTTTATAAACTACTATAAGTAATTTATATAGAAATTCTTTTATATTACTTTACTTCTAATAAGATTAACTTAAAAGAGCTTAAATATAGCTTAGAGTAAGCTTACTTAAAAGAGAAAAGAAAGCTAAAGAATTAAAATTAGAAAAGAAGTACGCTAAGCTTTTTAAAAACTAAAAGATACTTTTTTTAAAGTACTTATTCTTACGTACTTTATATAAATAAAAGAGATTAGAGTAGAAGTTAATACTTTAAGTAGAGTAATTATAGGTATATTAAGCTAATTAGTTTTAACTAAAGGTAACCTAGCTTAGTAGAGGCTAGTTAACTTCTTCTTAAAGAAATTTATCTAAGTAGAGTATAATTATAATATATATAACTAAAAGTTACTTATAATAACTAAGAGTTTAGAGTACTAGTACTACTACCTTAATAGAGTTCTATTTAAGATCTTTATAGACTACTATAACCTAAAATAGTTTATAGAAACTAAGATATTAAACTATAAGTAAGTCTAGGCCTACTTAAGCCTAATAAAGTTTAACTTTATTATCTATTACTATTTAAGTACTATAAACCTAGTAAATAGACTCTTTAGAAAGCTAGATTATATAGCTAAAGTAATAATATTAAAAAAGAAATATAATAAAGCCTTTATATAGCTAATATAAAAGATCTTTATAAAAGTTAAAAGAGTTATACTCTTTTAAGTAGTTATAGTAATATATAATTAAAGTATAATAAAGTATAAAGAAAAAGAAGTAGCTTTTAAAAAGTTTTAAAAAGAAGAAAAGATATAACTACTAGAACTAAAGGACCTAAAAGAATATAGTAATATTGTTAATAGAGCTTCGTCTACTATAGAGGCTTATAGAGAAACTAGGATATACTAGCGTATAGGGTTAAGTAAGGAAAAGTAAAGGGTGTTTATTTATATCTTCCTCTATACGTAGTAGGAGTATATATTATATATACTTAATTCTATATATAGGCTAAAAGGCCTATACGTCTTGTTACCCCTAACGTCGTGCGTAACAGCTTAGCTATTAGCTTAAGTTATTACGTATAGATACTAGTAATTCTTTGTTTTTAGAGTTTTCTTTTAGATTTTTGTTAAGGTGCGTTTATATAGTAGGTCCTTTAGTATTTCTCTTATTTTTAGGTTGTTTTTATACGTCTCTATTTTCCTATCTTCTTTCTTTCCTTTATTTGTGTAGTTATTAGTTCCTTTATATAATTAGTATTAGGGTAGTTTCTTTATAGGTTACTATTGTTTACATAGTAGGTTAGTCTTGTTATTATTATATTACTATTGTATTATAATTGTATTATTGTTATCTTATTATTGTATTGTTGTTATCTTGTTATATATTATTATTATATCGTTATTATATTGTTATAGCCTTGTTATTATATTATTATAATATTGTTATTGTCTTATTATATATTATTATTGTATTATTGTATTACGTAGCTAGATATATAAGTACTTACCCCTCCTTCTAGCTTAGTTCTTCTTTTCTTTAGGTTATATCTACTACTATCTCTATATAGTATCTTCCCTTATATTCTTATTTTTACTAACTCTTGTCTAGGCTAATACTACTACTACTACTACTACTACTACTACTACTACTACTACTACTACTACTACTACTATTACTATTACTATTACTACTACTATTACTACTACTATTACTACTACTATTACTACTACTACTACTATTACTACTAGTACTAGTACTAGCACTATATAGTTTCTCTATCTCTTCCTTTATATTTTTATATAATACTAACGTATATAGTAGATTATATTACTTATCTTTACTAGTTTATTATCTTTAGCTACCCTTACTACTACCTATATTACCTTTAGTAACGTTATAGTCTATAGCGCTACTAGTAGCTATATCTTAGTAGTTCTACTTACTAGGTAGCTTAGTTATTAGCGCTTTATACGCTCTCTCTATATAAACGTATATTATATCCTTTACTTATATAGTGTTAGGTAGCTAATAATTATATAAGATAATAAGGTTGTAATTACTACTTTACTATTATATAACGTAATAGTTTCCTTACCTTTAGGCACTAACTTATAGCTCTAGGCTACTAAGATAGTCTATTAAGAGGAGTATTTCTACGCGCTACTAGTATAGAGCTAGAGCGCCCTTATAAGTATTTAGTGTACTTACTAGTATAGTAGTTATTTAGAGCCTTCGCCCTTCCTTAAATACTATATAGTTCTTAGCTTCTAGGAAGAGTCTTATAGCTCTTACGTCTAGTAGAGTTATAGTACTTATTATAAGTATTATATTTAGCGCGTAGGCTTATTTACGTAGAGAGAGAGAAAAGAAGAAGAGAAGAGTTTCTTTAGTATAAATTTAAAAGTCTTTTCTTTACTATATAGTATCTAGAAGAAGTAAGGCTTACTATTTAACTTACTTGCGCTTATTATTATCTATTAGCTAAGGCTAATAGATATTAGTCTACTATAAGAAGAAGAAGAAGAATAAAAAGAAGAGAGAGAGAGAAAAGTAATATATATATATAGGTAGGAGCTTAAGCTTCTTTTACTTAGCTCTTTTTTTTTTTTTAGCTTATAAGGAGGAGGCTTCTCCTTATACCTTTATTAGTTTTTTAGTTATATAGGCTTAAGTCTATCTATAAATACTTTTACCTTTATCTTAAGTATATTATTTAAGACAAGTCTTTTTATAGCTAAGTTTAGGGTCTTCTTTATATATATATCTACTAAGTTGTCTTTACTATTAATTTATTAGACTTCTATAATCTCTCTATTTTCGTATAACTTCTTAAGGGATATAATATTAATTATAAGTCTCTTCTCGTTTATTATACCTAATTTTATAAAGTAGTTGTATAGGGATTTTAAGTCTAAGTATACTACTACTAGGATAGGTAGTATATTAAATATTTGTATAATTTATTAGAGTATTATACTAATAGTAATAGCGTTATTAAAGCTATTTACTATTCTATATAGTTTGCTTACTAGAATACTCCTAGTAACTCTTTTATATTTAATTAAGTTCTAGTGTATAATATTACTATAGATTTTAAAGCTATATTTATCCTACGTATATTATTCTATAGCAAGGACGATAATAAATCCTAGTTAGGAGCTAAGGTCTTTATTATTAGTAAATAATCTATCTATAAAGATAAATAACTTTACGCAATTAAGTTATAGTAGGACGTAGGTTAGGCTTTATTCTTAGTTGTTAATTTACTATTAGATTCGTACGTTTAGAGCTTTAATATCTTCTAGTAATAGGTTTATTATTTGTGCTACAACTACTAAGTTAAATACTACTTCTAGTTAGTATACTAATACAACGTATACTCCCCTTACCCTTTAGATAATATATTATTAGGTAGCGTCTTTTACTAGTATGTTAATCGTATAGAGATAGTTAATCTATTCTTTTTATCTAAAGTATATCTTATTCTATATAATTAAGATCTTTCCTCTATTAAACTTAATAGGTTAGTCTTTTAATAGGATTATCTTTAGTTTTACGTAGAACTTTATATATTTAAGTTCTTCTTGTTCTTTTTATATAAAGGTTTTTATTATAATACTAATTATATTATCTATTTATAGTCCTATAATTCTAAATATAGTTTGTTTTTTATCTATAATTAGTAAGTATAAGTTATTTAAGAAGGTCTTTATTTTAAGTTTATCTTTATAGTAGTTATAGTACGTCTTAAACTAGTATAAGCCTAATTCTACTACGCTGTAGAGTAGGCGTATAATGCGTAAGATAGTGTTTAGTAGAAATAAGTCCTTTAGTTCCTTTAGTAGTTTTACGTATAGCGTATAGAGGAGCTTATCTATTAATTAGATATATACCTAGGTAATATCCTTAAGTTTATAGTGTATTCTATACAAAGTAATTAGTAAGGTGCTAATTACTAGTATAAGCTTTTAACTTATATATTAGATTATAGGAGATTAAGTTAGGATCTCCTTTTTACCTTTATCTAAGTATCTTACTAGTACTAGCCTAGATTTCTTATATAGTTAGGTTATCTTTCCTTTAACTTTTTATATAAGTTAGAGGTTAAAGATTCTTCTTTAGTGTTTATTTAGATTAAATAGTAGAATCTTAAAGGTACTATTAGAAATAAAGGCTTCTATTTCTATATAGTCTAATTCTTTAAATAGTATCCCTAGGGTTGTAATAATACTTTCTTTACGTAGTTAGATAGTAAGTACGTAGTTATCCTTTTCTTTCTAGTTTAGGAATAAGTCTGCGTCTTAACGTATAGTCCTTTTACGCTGTCCTTTTTATTATATAAGGATTAGGTTATTATTTTTGTCTAGTTCTTCTTATATAGTTTTTCTTAGTTAACTACGTCTTCTTGTTAGTAGAAGTTTAATCTATATAGGAGGTAGTTTATCTAGGTTGTCTTAGTCTACTATATTTAGGTGTAGTAGTTAGTCTACGCAGTAATAGGGTTTAGCTTAGGTATATCTAAATGTAGCTAGGCTATTTTTAAGATTAATTATTACGTCTTAATCTTTAATGCCTTAGATTTTGTATAGTCTAATCTATCCTTTCTTTTCTCTCTAAACTATAATTTCTAAGTTAAGAGGGAGGTTTAGGATCTTATACAATTTTAGGCTATTATAGGTATTAATTACTTAGTTTATATTAGCTTTTACCCTTTTATTCTATAATATTCTTATAGCTTTTTGTATTGCGTTTACCCTTATAGTAATATTAGGTAAAGGGGGTAAGTCTTTATTAATTCTTAGGTATGCGCTAAATACTAGTAGGGTAGGTATAAGTCTATCTAGGCTAGCTATATTATTAAGAGCTTTTACTACTATTTATAAGATATCCTTATTATCTATATCTTTACTAAGTTCTACCTTTAATATATTAAACGTATAGTAGAGGGGTATATACGTACGTTTAACCTTTCCTACTACCTAATATACTTTAACTAGTATTTGTCTATATTCTACGCCTATAATTCTTGTATAATTCTTAAATTCCTCTACTATAAAGTTTGTCTCTAGGTTATATATAATATAGTCTAGTAGTCCTTAGTATATATTTATCTAGTATTTATATAGTACTTTCTATATATCTTGTATAGATATTAATTTAAAGAATGTAGCGGCCTAGAATAAGGTATTTACGTTAATAACGTAGAGGGCGTCCTTATTTATAATATATACGATATTAATAACTATTTTATAGTTAAAGTAGGTATTATCTTTAATTATAAACTTAAACCTTTGTAGTAGAGCTCTATATAGCTAGTAGAAGTAGTAGAACTTTTTAATTTGTTCTAGTATAGAAGGGTTTATCTTATATCTAGCTTCTATTAGTATCTTATAGAGTCTTTCTATATAAAGGTATCTAAAGCGTTAGTATAAGCGTCTTAGTTCTACTTCTATAAAGAAAGAGGTAGTTTCTTCTTTACTAATATTAAAGAATAGGTATCCTTATTTATATATTACTAGAACTATTATACTATCTTTTTATATAATAATATTAAGTACGTTGTTAAAGTATACTCTAAAGTAGTTAGCGTCTACTAGGGATAAAAAGAATAGTATTAGGGTATCTAGGATATAGTATATAACTATTCTAATAGGATTGTTAATTTGTATAGTGCCTAGTAATCCTTTTAGGTTTTAGCCTCTAAAGCTTACGTTTATCTTTCTTAGAGACTAGTCTACCTTTATACGTAAGTTCTCTCTAAGATAGGCTTTAAGTTAGGCCTTACTAACTATAGAGACTTTAGCTACCCCTATATCCTATAGTTCGCCTTAGTACGTTGTATAGTATCTTTTATCTAGAGTAAATTAGTCTACCTAGCTTTATATTTCTATACTATATATATCTTCTTTAGTTGTATAATAAAAGTATACTACTAAGGTAAAGTATTATATAGCCTATTTACTACTATCTTCTTTATATATTAATTTGTAGCTATCTTTCTATTCTATTTCTTTATCTTTATTATCTAGTTCTCTTTTAAAGCTTATAATATAGGCTATAATAGCTTCTTGTAATAGAGTGTAGTTATAGAGTTCTTTGCACAAACTAATATATTAGCGTTTAGCTTTTAATCTATCTATACGTAAGTAGTTTAATAACTAGTATCTTTTTTTATTATATATAAAGTATTGTTTTTAGAAGTAGTTTATTAGCTTACTATATAGTCTTCTTTATATAAAGAGTAGTCTTATTCTTTAGGGAAATATTTATTATTTATTCTCTTTGTAGTTATTGTTAGGATATTTTGTATATAGGGTTAAGTAATACTATCTATTAGTATAGTATAAGTTAGTAGGCCCTTATAAGTACTAGTATATTTACTAATCTATTATAATTTAGAGAGCTAATTATAGGTCGCTAAATAGTACTTTGCACGTAGGCCTAATTAAGAATATAGCTTGTTCTAGTTCTTATTAGCCTTAGCACGCTTAGACTACTACTATATAGAGGGGAATTTCTCCCTAAAAATCTTTCTCTAGCGCCCTCTAGGTAAGGGTTAGTTTATTAATTATTATCTCTAGGGTCTTATATAGGGTCTTGTCTAGGTTCTTTTACTTATAGCGTGTAAAGGTTATTATTATCTAGTTAGTCTAGTACTAGCTATAGTTAATATTTATATTAAAGTAGTTATTAATCTTTTTATATAGGTGTTTCTATATATAGCTAGGGCTAATATTGTATATATAGTATATACTTGTACGTCCCTTAAGTATATCTAAGAATAGGTTTAGGTACTAAGGCTTATAGATATCTAGGCGTTAATAAATTTTAATAAAAATACAAGTCTTATTAGCTAAGATATTATATAGTTTACTAGTATAATTATTATCTTTTTTCTATATTTTCTAAAATTATATAATTTTCTTAGGTAGTACTCTTTTATTAGCGTACTTATTAGTTAGTAGTAATTTATATAAGTTATAAGCTATTAGCTATCTATATTCTTTATTATGTATAGGTTGTATTACCTATTCTTACTAATAGTATAGTAGTATATTTAGTAGTTAGCCTAGTGTTATATTTATGCGTAAGATAAGTAAGTAAATTATTAGAGGTTATAAGGTTAGTATAGGTATAGGTAATAGATACCTTATATTAGTTGTGCGAGGGTATAAAGTTAATTCTAAAGGCGTTAGGTAGGATTTCTTATCTTTATTGTTGTTATATAGCTCCTCTATTTTTATAGTTAGTTTTAGGTAGACTAGGATTATAGTTATATTAGTTATTATATATCTTCTTTATGTAATATTATATAGCTTCTTACTTTAGTTGTCTTTTTTATTAGAGTTAGCAAGGATGCCTTTTTCTATTAGTATTACTAATAGTTCTCTCCTAAACGTATAGTTAAGTTAGCTAAAGTACGTTTCTATCTATTCTTTAAAATCTTCTATAAATAATTAGAGGAAATTTGTACTATTAAGGCTTAATATATAGAAGTTATAGAGTATATATCTTACGTATAAAGATAATTGTTCCTTTATTAGATTCTTTATATTAATTGTGTTATGCTAGTATTCTATATTAGTTTCTTACCTTAGTATTACTACTATAATATTTATAATTTTTATAAGTTCTTTATAGCTATCTCTTAGCTTACTTAGTGCGCGCGATCTTCTTAGTAGAGCTAATATTGTTAGGTAACTTAAGGTTACTAGGGTTTCTATATCTAATACTATCGTATTATTATTTTTTTAAGTTACTATAGGTTTAATCGTATAGTCTATTGTCTATATATAAGTTGTATACTATCTCCTACTATTTTATATAGAAATTAAAGATAGTCTATATACTTTATAGTAAGGATAGTATAGGTATCTTTAGTTAGTATATAGAGTAGTAATTAATCTTCTTATCTCTAGTAATTTCTATTTAGGATACGCACGAAATAGAGACTAACTTTGTTTAGAAGGTTTAACTCTATCTTTACTTTACTAATTTGTAGATAAAGTTAATTATCTACTAATTAGTATTAATAGGGCTTCGTCTGCTGTAGAGGCTTGTAGAGAAACTAGGATATACTAGCGTACGGGGTTAAGTAAGGAAAAGTAAAGGGTGTTTATTTATATCTTCTTCTATACGTAGTAGGAGTATATATTATATATACTTAATTCTATATATAGGCTAAAAGGCCTATACGTCTTGTTACCCCTAACGTTGTGCGTAATAGCTTAGCTATTAGCCTAAGTTATTACGTACAGACAAATATAGACTAGAGTAAAAAAGCTACGTCTAATAAATTAGAGGATAAATTAGCGTAAAATAGCTTAATTTAACTTAAAAAGTAGCTAAAGGAGTAGAAACTCTTTATAATACCTAAAGAAAAAGTAGATATACTTAGAAAGTATTATAATAACCCTCTAGTAAGCTATTTTAGTATAAGAAAAACTTTAGAAAAGCTCCTAAAGCTATATACCTAAAAAGAAGTAAGAAAGAAAGTAATAAAGTACTATATGTTACGCTATAGGCTATAGTAGGCTATAGCTACGTAAAGCGTAAGTAAGGGCGAGGGCCCTTAGGTAATATATACTGTTCTACTCCTATATTTAACGTTGTTAAATACTTAGTTACCTTTTTAGGTTTGTTTAGCGTAGTAGAGTAGAGCTACTACATAATATATAATACTTACCTAAAGTACTAATAGTTAACTATAAGAAGATACTAACTTTATAAGCTAATATAACTCTTTTTACTACTAATAAGAGCTTAAAAAGAAGTTATAATAAACTTTATTATAAAACTCTTCTTAAGTAAATTAATAAGTATAGTATATAATATAATACTTGTAATTATAAACTATTTAACTAAAATAGTTTACTATATCCTAGTATAGTCTAATTAAGATAGGTAAGACTTAGCTTAGGCTTAGATACGTAAAGTAATCTTAGATAGAAGACTTTTAATAAATACTAAATACTAAAAGACTTTCTACTACTACCTAAATACTAGAAGGGTACTATCTTCTATATATTACTTCTAGATAGATAGGTAGATAGAAAGATAAAACTAAACTCTAGAATAATACTTATATTATTACTATATATTAGAATAAGATAACTAAGTAAAATAACTACTAATAGTAAAGTATACGTATAATAATAGTATAAATATAACTATAAAAGTTATACCCTTCTAAGTATACTATAGTCTATACCTAATTAGCCTAAACTAGCTTAAGTTAAACTTAACTATAGATAATAACTTCTTAGTAAAAAGATTAGCTATAAAAGTAATTATAATATAATAAAAATATAAGAAAAATATTATACTAGCTATAGAATACTAAAGAAAGTATACTAATAAGTAAAGAATATATATCTCTTTTAAAGTAAAGAACTAAATTCTTCTATCTATATAGTATATTAAATCTATAAAGCTAAAGAAAAAGCTAAACTAGAAATATTTAGGACTAGAGTATATAGTAGCTTAAATTAGCTTAAATATATCTAAAATAGATATACTTAGCTTATAAAGAGTATACCTAGTTTTTTACGTATTACTACTAGAAAAATATACTTCTAATTATATAATTATATAACTAGAAGACCTAATAGAGAAATCTTTAAATATAATAAATATAGACGTATATATTATAAAAAAAGTAAGAAAAAGAAAGTAAAGTAAAGATAGAAAATAGCTATATTTAATAAAATAGAAAAATTACTTAGAAAACTAGAATACTTAAGAACTAGTAGCTAATCTTTTTCTAGAAGTCTTTAATTAGTTCTAGAGAAAATATAAACTTACTTATATACTAAAAAAAAATTATAAAAAGTAAAAAGCCTAATAAGCTAAAGATAGCTTTTACTTTTAGAGAAAAATAAGTAAAAAAGCTTATAGCTACTTTTACTTATATATAAAAGTTTTTTTTAGGTATTTAAAAGCGCTAATAGTAAAAAATATTAAGTTTCTAAGAGAAATACTAAAGTATTATAAATTAGTATAAACTAGTATAATTAAGCTTAAAATAGTATTAACTACTAAAGAAATCTATTTTAAAGCTATACTAAAGCTAAAGTATTATACTTAGAGTATCTAAATCTATAATTACTACCTATTATATTACTTAAGTATAATCTAAGCTAATTTAAGCTAATCTATACTCTATTAAGTAATCTTAAAACTAACTATACTTACTTTTACTAGCTAAGCTTCTCTTAGTAAGAGTTCTTTTAGTATAAGCTAAAGTAGCCTAGTAAGCTACTTTAGTAGCCTATTTAGCTTTTTTAGTATTTTTAAGAGCTTACTTAGCTTTAGTAAAGATTGTAATAGGCCTCCTGTTGTTAACTATAGGTGCCTATCTAGGTAGTTAGTAGATTAAGAGATAATAATAAAAGTTTGTATTAGGATCTATAATAACTATAAATAATAGAAGATATTTCGCAACTATCTTGTATTAGCGTTCTGTAGTTAAAAGATTAAATTGCTAATACTATCCTAATAATGCGTATTACTAATAACTATATACTTGTTATAATCTATAATCTGTGTTTACTAAGATTAATAGATTATAGATTAGCTTAATCTATAATCTACTACTACTAAGAGTCTATAGATTATAGATTACTCTAGGTATCCTAATTATGCGTAGCTTCCTAGTTAGGCTTATAGCCTTTAGAATTGTATAGGACTAGGCTTATAAGATTAATTAGTTCTATCTATAGTTCTTCTATTACTATTATAATACTATCTCCTCTTCTAAGTAGGCCCTTGTTTATCTGTCCTAGAGCTAAAGTTATTAATTCTATTTCTTTGTTAATGTAGAGTTCTTTATCCTCCCTAATACCTATTTTATCTACGCGTTATTACTATCTTCTTACTAATTGTGTATTACGCAATAGTATTAAAATATTTCCTTATTCTTATTATACTTCTCCTAAGTTAAACTCTAAATCTCTTCCTTATATTATTTCTATAAATAATAGTAGGGCTTATAAGGTATATATTTACGCGAATATACGTAGTTCTTGTAACGTACCTAGTGTTTCTCTTTCTAAGTGTATGTTTATTACGCTTATTCTTACGTCTAGGCTTAATAATAATAGGGAAAGCTATTAACTAGACTTAAGAGAAATTACTATCTTAAATTATAGAGGCTAAAGCTAAGCGCGAGCGTATCTAGGAGCTTGCGTAGAGTAAGCTAGTAGAGAATTAGGCTTGTCTCTCTTATCTTTATAAGATAAAGGCCTTAAATAATAAGAAATTAGCTAAGTAGTTAGTAGCTCTAGAAGCTAAGCTAGATCTAGATAAGGCGTTTAGTGTTACTATAGTAGGTCCTACGCTAGACGTCTCTATTATCTCTCTATCTATTATTAGTAATGTCGATTCTCTTAGTTTACTACTAGGCGTTCTAGAAGGTTTTAATTTTAGAACTCCTCTAATTTCTTAGAGTAATTAAGATTGTCTTCTAGTTCCTATATTTCTTCTTATAGTTACCCTTTTTCGTTTATACCTATCTATTTTACTAGGTAGTAGTTCCTACTATTATAGAACTAGTATTATAAGATTTCTTTAACTTCCTATTTTTCTTATTCTCTGTATATATCTACTTTGTACACTAGTAGTTCTACTTCTTGTAATACTTATTCTAGTAGAGCTATATAGAATATTAGGTGTATCTTTATCTTACTTAGTAGCTTTAGTCTAAATATAACTAGTAAGATTTTCTTCTTAATTTTGTATAGTCCTATCTTAACGTAGTCTAGTTTTAAACTAGGCTATTTGCTTTTAATATTCTTCCTAACTAACTATACTTTTTCTTCTTCTCTAAATAGGGGTCCTCTTTTATATTTCTTATTATAGTACTTTACTATCTTATTATATAAGAATTCTGCGTCCTATCTTAGTTAGTTATATATGTCTTTAAGTCTGTTAGTAAAGTTTTCTCCTCTTAGTAACTAAGATATCTAATTTCTTAGTGTCTAGTATATATTAGGTTTAAATCTATAGTTCGCGAAGAAAGGTAATACTCTTATTACTATATTCTTTGCGCTATTATATACTAACTATACTATAGGTAGTAACTGTACCTAGTTATTTTAGTTGTAGTTAAGGTAGTATCTTAGATACTGTTCTACTATCTAGTTTATTTATTCTAATTATCTATCTATTTGTAGGTAGTATGCTGTAGATATTATATACTTAATTCCTAATTGCGCTATTATTGTTTCCTATAGTTTTAATGTAAATCTTATATCTTTATCTATAATAATTTTGTCTAGTAGTCTATATTAACTAATTATAGTTCCTAGAACCTAGTATATAGTAACCTCTATCCTACTTCTCTCTTTATATAGTCTAAAGTACGTATACTTTGTAAGTTTATCTACTATTATTAGGATTCTATCGTATTTAACTCCTAATATTAGGTCTTTAGACTTAGGTAATTTTGTAATAAAGTCTATTGTAATAACTCCCTATAGTTATTCTAGTACTTCTACTAGTTGTAATATTCTATATAGTACGTATCTATTGTGTTTATTTCTTTAGCACTCTATATAGTCTTGTAGTACCTCTATTACTAGTTATCTTACTTTTAGGATATAGTAATCTTGTAGTAACCTATCTAGAGTCTTATTAATTCCTTAGTAACTATATACTAGTAATTTGTAAAACTATTGTACAAATTCTCTCTAGATTTTCTTTAGAATATATATTCTTCTATATACTTGTACGAATCCTTTGTAGATTTCTAGTTCCTCTATTTCTTTAGATGCTTCTTATATTGTTTTCTAAATCTATTCGTCTAGCTCGCTACTCTTTCTTTCGAGTATTGCGGCTATTTTAAGTATATTTAGGACTAAATATCCTTCTTTATTCTTAACTAGAACTATACTAGTTACGTTTACTTCTTTTTATAAGTCTAGTCTTCTACTAAGGGCGTCTATAAATTAGTTGTCTTTCTCTTTTATATGTATAATTTCTATGTTAAATATTAATAGGTATTCTTACTATCTTGTATAGTGTTATAATAATTCTTTATTTATTATAAATCCTATAAGATTCTTGTAATCTATGTAGACCTTTGTCTAGTATCTTGCTCCTTATAAGTATACTCTCTATTGTTTAAATACTTTGTAGATTACTAGTATCTCCTTGTTATAAATTAGGTAGTTAAGTTCTACTATCTTTATTTTCTTAGAGAAGTATTTAACTAAGTATTCTTTTTTAGTCTCTAGGTCTTCTTGTATTAGTGCTATTCTATAGACTAAATTAGATACGTCTGTTTTTACTATTACTAGTAGGTCTAGGTTATATATTCTAATAACTAGGTTTTCTATAAACTTCTTTTTAATCTTGTTAAATACTTCGTTGCATTCCTTTATCTATTTAAATAGCGTGTTCTTTTTTATAAGTCTTATTATTAGTTCTATATCTTTAGACTATCCTACTATTAACTTTCTATAAAAGTTAGCTAGCCTATAAAATTACTATACTTCCTTTAAGTTCTTTAGTGTTAGCTATTTATTAATTAATCTAATCTTTTCTAGGTTAATCTTAATTTTTCCTAGTTCGATAATAAATCTAAGGAAATCTATTTCCTTTATGTAGAATTTGTATTTTCTTATTTTAAAAAATAGTTTATTTTCTACTAATTTCTTTAGTACTTTGTGTACGTGTTGTACGTGTTCTTCCTCTATTTCTAAGAATATAAGGATATTGTCTAAGTATACAAATATAAATATATCTAAGTACTCTCTTAGTACTATATTAATCCTTTCTTAGAATGCTACTAGTGCATTTGTTAAGCTAAATAGTATAACTAAGTATTTATATAGTCTATACTGTATTCTAAACGCTATTTTCTATTTGTCGCCTTCTTTAATTCTAATCTAATAGTAGGCGTTTTAGATGTCTAGTTTTGTAAAGATCTTTACTTTTCGTAGTCTATCTTGTATTTTATCTATTTATAGTAGTAGGTATTAGTTCTTGTTTATAATTGCGTTAGTTTTTCTAAAATCTACGTAGGGCCTTTTATTATTTATTCCTTTTTTGAATATAAGTCTATATACTACTAAGGATTTAGATTCTCTTATCTATCCTTTTTTTATTGCAGTCTAAATAAACGCTCGTTTAATCTTAGATTCTTCTTCTGTTTTTTAGTAGACTAGGCTCTATCCTAAGTTTCTTCTTTCTTCTAGTTCTATCGCTAAGTCCTATAGTTAATATTCTAGAAGGTAGTCTTCTAGCTCTATAAGCTATTCTTCCTATTTCTTGTATTCTTCTAGGAATTCTCCTTTATAGGTGCTTATGTTAGCTTTTAATATATTAGTTTTACTATAACTAATTTTCCCTATTCTCTAATCGACGTGTAGGTTAGTTATTTATAACTATAGTATACCTAATATTATATCTTACTTGTTATTAATTGTTGTTATATCTATAACTATATTTTTAATTGTTATCCCTTCTAATTTAAGCGTAGAGGGAACTGTCTTGAACCTAATAGGTTCTTAGAATAGTTTTCCTTTAATTATACTTAGTTGTTAAGGGTATTTCTTTGTTATATACTTTATTCCTTGTATTTCTATAAATTTCTTTAATATAAAGTTCCTTGTAGCTCTACTATTAATTATTAGTTATACTTTCTTCTCTTAGTATATACTTGTTTTTGTAATATATAGGCCTCTTATACCTTTTAACTATTCTTATTAAGGCTTTTTTATAAACTATCTATTTTTTTAAGGCTATAGCCCTATTTTAAGCTTATATTCTTTGTATTTTAGATATTTATTATATATATATTTATACTATAGTCCTCCTTAGACGCATTTCTTAGATAGTTTTAGGCTAGGTCTTACTACTACGTATCTATCTTCTAGGATTATTTCCTATCCTTAGATATCTTCTACTAGAATTACTCTTATATAGTTATAGCCTTTTCTTCTTATAGGCTATATACTATTATTTGCTTTAGGGTTCCTATATATAATATAATTCTTGTCTAAGTATAATATCTATAATACTTTAAAGTGTGCTAGATGCTTTAGATCTATTATCTTGTTATCCCCTTCCTAGTACTTATCTTTACTAGGTACGTCTATTATTAGGATATAGTACACTACTAGTACTCTTAGTATATAGGCTTTGTTAATCTATCGCGTTTTTCTTATAAGGTGCTACTACTCTTCCTATATAGGTATTCTTCCTATCGCAACTATATATTATTTTATCTATTCTTAAAATAGTATAAACTTTATTTCTTTAAGATTACGTTCTTTCTAGTCTTTGTACGCTTCCTCTATACTTATAACTAGTAAGTATTTCTAAACAAACTTCTATTTTTTGTTTTATTCTTCTATATCTATTATTATATAGCTATCGTAGCTATATATTATTAGCTAGGTATACTCTATTCTTCTTATACTAACCTATTTCTTGCTTTCTTGTAGTCCTTTAGAGGAAGCTGTAGTAGTCTCTTTATCTAGTGCTAGTCCTTTAGCCTAGATTAATAGTACTAGGGGCTCTTCCCCTTCTAAGTCTTCTATTAGTAAGTCTATTACTTAGGCTATTTCTTCTAGCTAAGCTTTTGTTCTTTCTTTTGTTACTACTACTCTATATCTCTATTATAAGAAGTATCTTACTCTTTATTTACTAGAAAGATATATATAGTAGTTATCTTTATAATAAAAGGTCTAATAGAGTATTACGTGTTGTATTTCTTTGCTCCTAGCTACTTTCTCTTAAGGTTTAGCCTATGCTTATAGTACTTCTTTCTTCTTTTTAGTTATTTTTAACTAAGTTTCTTTCTTTAAGTCTTTACTTTTATAGTCTTTTATAAAGTGTCCTAGTTTCCTATATTTATAATATACTATATCTTTCTTCTTTTATAAATAGTAGTCCTTTACGTAGTAGCCTTTCTTACTATAGTTAAAGTACGTAAAGTCTTTGTTTTTCTTCTTTTTCTTGTCCTTGTTAGCGTTAAGGATTATAGGGTCTCTAGTATCCTAGTTTCTAATTTAGGTACTATACTTGTTCTTTTTCTATTCTTGAAGATTATTATTAATTTAGATTACTTATTACTTTAGGGCTTCTAGTATCCTTAGTTTCTCTATATAGATTATTTCGTATCGTATTTTTAAATTTAGTCCTTGTTTAAATCGTAATATTAAGGCTAACTCGTTCTATTCTATGTTTTAGGATAGTTACTTAAATTATAATATATACTTAGGAACACTCTAGTTTTATGTAAGCTTTTCTAGCTATTCTTTAGCTTGTTGTGTAACGTCTGTGTCTCTAAATACTACTCTTATTTATTTAGTAAAGTATTTATAACTTCTAAAGATAGCTCTTATCTTGTCTTTCTAGGTTATTAGAGAATATATTGTATAGTCTATCTAGTAGGGCTTGTACTATCTTATTGCGTCTTCTTTAAGGTGCAATCTAATATATATTACCTTCTTTTCTTCTATATTAAAGTGTAGTGCTTGTACATCTATCTAGAGTTGTACTAATATAATAAAGGGTCTTAATTTTTCTCTTGTTCTATCGAACTTCTTAAGGATAGGTATCTTAGGTAGTTTCTTTATAGTACTTATTACTAGGCGTTGTATAATTAGCTCTATTTAATTCTACTCTTCGATAATAGCTTTAATCTATACCTTGTTCTATTTTACGTAATCTTGTAGTTCTTTGTTCTACATTTCTAAGGCGTTAATTACTATTTTTATGTCTTCTTTATCTAAGATCAAGTTGTTAATTTAGTCCTTAATTGTTTCCTATACAGTACTATTAGACTTATAACTACTCTTAGGGGCTTTGCTTATTTTAGTTAAACTTTCTACTATCGTATTAGCTAGACTGCGCGTTACTTACGCTTCGCTTCTTGCAATAACTAAATTAGTAAAGTATAATAGGCCTCCTATCGTCGACTACAGGTGCCTATCTAGGTAGTTAGTAGATTAAGAGATAATAACAAAAGTTTATATTAGGATCTATAATAACTATAAACAATAGAAGATGTTTTGCAACTATCTTGTATTAGCGTTCTATAGTTAAAGGATTGAATTACTAATACTATCCTAATAATGCGCATTACTAATAACTATATACTTGCTATAATCTATAATCTATATTTGCTAAGATTAATAGATTATAGATTAGCTTAATCTATAATCTACTACTACTAAGAGTCTATAGATTATAGATTACTCTAGGTGTCCTAATTATGCGTAGCTTCCTAGTTAGGCTTATAGCCTTTAGAATCGTATAGGACTAGGCTCGTAGGATCGATTAGTTCTATCTATAGTTCTTCTGTTACTATTGTAACAAAGATAATAGTACTTATTCTAAAGTACTAAAAGCTAGATTAGTATAACCTAAGCTAATTAATACTAACTAGAGTTACTTACTTTTTTTTTAAGAGTACTAAAGATACTAGAGTTAGAATCTTTTTCTAGAGTATACTTTTTAGTATTTTTATACTTAATAATACTTTACTTAGAATAATTATAGCTAAAAAAGTAAATATTAAACTAAAACTCTTTATTAAAGCTAAACTTACTACTATAAAAGAAAAAGTACTTATAATAAAGCTTATACTACTTAAAATAAGTTATATTAGTATAATTTAAGCTAATTAAAGCTAATTAGGATATAAGACTTACTCTTATATCTTAGCTAGGACTTTACCTACTACTTTAGTAGTAGTAGTAGTATACTCTATACTAGTAGAGCCTTTTACTTTTAAAGCTACTTCTAATTTTCTTTTAAAATAGTAT